>DWLS01003022.1:0-16639 GCA_018246255.1 Pachliopta kotzebuea | reverse complement strand
ACGCCCGAACAGGGACTTGAACCCTGGACCCTTGGATTAAAAGTCCAATGCTCTACCGACTGAGCTATCCGGGCATTAGAAAGATTGTTAAAAAACAGGTTCATAATGTCAGTTATCAATGTGTGTTTTAAACAACTTTAATATTTGAATTTTTCACAATATATATAAATAATAATGGACACAGAACTATTAAGTTTCTTTTAAGTTAAAAATCATATCATATATTATTTATACACGAAAACAAATTTGTTCGGCATTTATTACTAACATAAAGAGAACAGAAAAACTTATGACAGCATTGAAATATTAGATGACAGAAAATTGCTTTCTGTTTGTTTTTCCTAAATGAAAGCTTATCGAATTTTTGTCTTCGTCAGAAAAATGTGTAGCAAATATCTCTCTATGCAAGATTTTTGTTATTAAATAATATAAAAATTTGCACAGATACTGTTTTTCAATATTTCAATAATTTTTAACTACAAAACTTAAAACAATATTATTTACGAAATGTAGTTGTTCCTACTTATCGATAGATGGCGATATTTACGTTATAATTTGATCGTAGACGTAGTAAAGCAGTTGGCAACTGGCGGCGTCAATACCCTGAAGAACTTACGCCGTATTAAGTTTTACGAGCAGTAGCGAGGATAATGGCGATGAGGGGATATGTATTTGAATATAAAAATATATTTGTTTTAAAGTCACATAATTCTTAATCAACGTCCTTTAGTGTACTCTAACTTTCATTCGGACTTATTAAACAAATCCTTTGGTTGAAGAATGCTCTTTGGAATAGTGCTTCTAAAATTGTTATGTTACAAAACCTATGTTTTTGACTGCAATGGGCTAATACTAGAATACAATTTGATATTATGACTATTGAAAATACTGCTGAACAAGCTTGCCTCGAATACTTTACCTAGATCTCTTATTTGAAGATGAATCTTATTCGCAGCACGACAAAACTGTTACCGTGGCAGATTTAGAATATGAAGATTTTATCACCAACTTTCCAGCACAACCCAAAGACACATGTTACAAAATAATCTGATATTAATTTGCCGAATTAAAAAAGTTAATAATACGTATAAGAGCTTTTTAATTTTGAATAAAACGATTCTATTATAACGATAAATCCACGCATGTTGAGCCATTTATTATAGAATCGTATTCTCGCTGTGGAAATTCTGAAATGCCTTCAATATCGAAACGTCGTCAACCTAGTTGTGGCGTGTGTGGGGGGAGAGAGAGTAGGTGGGAAGGAGTGAGGTGGCCTCAACGGGACACGGGGCGACGGGCCCGAGCTAGGGCGGAGCCCTGGTGTCGCGGCTACTGCAATTAATAATGATCGTCATATACGCTGAATAGGTGAGCCGGCGTTTATTCTGCGGGTATTCCACAGATAGCAGTAATAATCATCCATATATCTACACAAACATAAATATTATGCGTGAACAAAATACTGTTATTTACTTAATTTATATAGTTATTTAAACGGTGCTTTATAGGATATACCGTAATCTATAAGTTTTCTTCTGAATCATCTGTTAATTTTTGTAAAATTATCTAGGAAACGAAGAGACTAATTTTGACAGGTCTTTCATTTGCAGATACTTGATAATGTAACGAACATGGGTAATGTTTACTTAAAAAGGATTAGGGTACTGTTAATTAACAAAATTTTTCTAGTTTCAAGTCTGTTGCTTGTTCATTTATTATCCCCTCCTCCGGACGACAATTTTGTGTAGATAATGTTCAAAGTTATACGTTCTGGATTCGTTCTAATTATACCCTTATCTCTGTTAAAGAAATTGCCAAATAATAACCGGAGAGAATAGACAATCATATATATTAGAGACAGTTTTTTTAAAGTAAATTATTATCACCTTATCCCAAATTAAATAAAAGTGATTTAAATATTTAATATGTATTAAAATGGCCACCCTGATCATTTTTTAATGTGGGCGACAGGTCCGCACGCGACGGGGGGCAAAATGCTACTGTCATTGAGCTGTCAGCGACACTGCGAAAACAATACGGCTATTTCAATGTAATAACTATCGTTATCGGATGTCTGGAACATAACGGGCCTTGTTTACATTTCATTGTGTTAAAATCTAAACCAACAATTCAAACTTGTTCACGTAGTGGATATTCAATTAACAATATATACAACGGGAACGCTGTTTCGCTTCTAATACTATAACAAAAATAGTTCTAGAACTTCAATGATAGAGTAATTATAAAAAAATATATTATAAATGTACAATAAGCATAAAATGAATACAGTCCAATTATTAATTACCATAAAAAAACGTAAATTTTCCCAGACGTAATGGTAATTCTGCAACTATTGAAACCAATGTACAAAACAATAGAAAAATTGTCAATGAAATTAAAACAGGTTCTGATAGTCCTATTATTTTTTCCAGTATTATTTAGTGCGCAAATATTATTTTTTTATAATTAAAAAGTTAATCCGTTTTAAGTTTCGTTGTATCACTTTGCCCTTCCAGCTTTCTCTTGTAAAACCACCACTAGATGGCTCTTTTAGTTTTATTGCCGGTTTGCACAGCAAACTGTAATGGAAGAGTACAATATTGACAGACCATTAATTCGACAGGAAATTGTGCTGAAACCGCGATCGGTGTAGGTGATTGTGAACTTTTCAAATTAGCCGCGTGCTCTGCGGTTGTTTCCGCTTCAAATAAACGTTTGTAGAAAACAAGTCTGGATTTTCATGTTTTCGAGCTAAACCTTTCTTAGGTATCGTTTAAAGAAAGTCTTTATAGGCTTTTACATTTTTACTATGTTTATACTCTATACATAAATAATTAGTACTTTTAATACTTTTAGTATATTAATTGTCCAAACTGACCTCATTGAGTATATAGATAAAGTTGCTCGCGTTAATCATAAACATGTACACGATTTTTATCACACATCTAAGTAACATTTTATAATGTTACCAATTTTATCTCCTAGAATTTTAAGTATAAATAGTGTTTTAAACTTACTAAAATAAAGCGAAATAAAACCTATGAAAGGAACTGTTTGGCGTCAGATGGACATATTCTTTTAATTAAGCCACGCGGAAAGTGTCATAAATTTTACGAGCTCCGTGATTTAACTATTATTTGTCGTGAATTTTATGTGGTGATAAACTAAATACTATTGTTGTGATTATTAGATATAAAATACAACATTTCGGGAGAAGCTTCACTTAATATAAGAAATTGCCTAAAAATAGCAGTTTGTGTTGGAATTTCACATACTTGATTAATAAATTTGTATTATTAAAAAATATTGCTGTTTTCGGGATATCAACGTATTAAAATGTAGCTTAAGACTACAATTCCAAAAAAAAATGTCTGCACTTAAGTAAAAAAAGGTTTAATTTTTCAAAGAATACCAAAATCAAAATACGCAGTTTCTTAATTATGATTACTTTCAAATAAACTGAAATGATATGAAAATATCTAATTAAGTTAAAAATGGCTGCCTAATCAACTGATTTCCGACATACTAATCATACATAAAGTAAATTTTTATTTTAAAAATGATTTTGCCATCTTTTGAACAATAGTATAAAACAACAAAACAAATTTAGTATTACTTGTTACCGCTAGATGGCAGTATAATGTCATTTTACACGAACTACTATTGTTCTATACGTTGTCGCTAGATGGCAGGTAGTACAAATATCATAACCAGCCTTATTAAACCGTTACTCGTTTTTTTTTAAATAATATATAATTTTACATGAACAGCAAAGGTATTGGTAATTCGAAATGTCAATTGAATATAGAAGTGCATTGTATAAGTTTTGTTTTATAAAATTATACGGCACTTACCTCCATGTTAAATTCGTGTATTTCCATTTCTCCCCTTGTACAGCAAATCTTTTTTTTCTTCGACCGTTTTCATAATCGCCTTCTTCTCTGTCAGGTCTTCCGCATCGTTTTTTCTTAATCAATTCTTTAGTGGCCTCATCTATTTCTCCGGTAACGGGTATGCCTCCAAATTCCTAGAAATATTTTTAATTAATATATTAGCTAATCATTATAGGAGTATTTCTTAAAAAAAAAAACTATTATTTTGTAAAAAAATATGTGGAGTTTTGATCCAAGATATAATTATTAATTTGTATTCAAAGTCTAAACATTTAACAACAATTTAAAAAATGTGTCTTCTATAAAAATATGTAAAATAAAACAAAATCCATTCAATTCAATTTAATATTTATCATTATAAAAACGCACCTGTAAAGTTTTGATTGCAATCCTAAAATCATCTTCGTAGGACTGGGCGACATCCCCCATCAAAAGATTTGCGATCTCTGGCTGGCCTTTCTTCAAGTAGCCGAAATTCTCAAGGTAACTTCTCTGAAAAGACAGAAAAGGATATATTAATTAGAACACCTTAACACACAAAATTTAGTAGAAAAAAAAATAATATAAAAAACAATACTAGAATGTAATTTACCAGCACACTAGTATTAAAATCTAGCAGGGTACATTTTTTTAAACTTGATGTTCGATGGGCAGGACACTAATAAATCTGGAGAAAGAGGACTCTTTTCTTTAATCAAATCAAATCTTAGCTGAACCCAGTACAAGAATCCTAAATAAAAAATGTTTTATATTCTTTATTTTACATTTTATTTTTAGTACATACAAATTATCACTACAAATATTGATAAAAAATTAAGTTGCTATATCATCTCAGGTAGTAAGTTTTTCCACGACAGCATAATGAGCTTTCTCCCGTTAAAAAAAATCATGTAGAGTTTATTATTATAGAATTTTTTTTGAGACAAGAGTTCTCAAAAATTTGTAATCTATTTTTATACATCCATTTTTCTTAAAGTTAAATTCTAAAAGTGTGCATGTAATTCTAAATTCAGTGTAATACTTTTTCATACAGTTACAACATTTTAATTATCTAAATTGTAATGGAGTCTATATACATTTTATAGCGAAAACAACGGTAATTTCAGAGTAGTTAAAAGTAAAATAATGTTGTAATGTGCGAAATTTTGTTGTTCCCGTCCCTGAGGTCCGGCCAAAATCCGTGTAATTAAGGCTATCAGTGTACTAACGAAGGGTCTGCGCTTGTTTTATATAATCCGCTCGCTGGTTGCTAATTCGACAGATATTGTGCAATAATTTGGACATCTACGTCGACCGTCCACCGTACGAGTTCAATTTACATTTCATTAAACATCTGTAGCATCGTTATATCTTATCCATATTGTGCTAAAAATAGTCATAGAAATATAGGTGTATATGATTTTCCTTATGCTTAAGTCTTATTTCATTTTACGATTAACAAACCTTCGAAAAATATTTTTATCAGGAAGATGCGACGCTAAGAAACTAAATGTCGTTTTATCAATATTTTCATACTTTTTATATTAGAATTACGTTAAAAGAAAGAGTAACAAATTTGAAAAACCAGTATTATTTTCGCTTCGGTGTTTTATTTAAAAAAATAATACCGTAATGATAATAATAAACATTTAACGTTTATACATTTTATGATTAATCGGACAGTTGGATTAGCAAGTGCAGGACAGGCTATACACATGTGACCCAGCTTTTCGTCATCAATAAATCAGGTGGTATTATCATCGTGACGTTTATGATACTGTTTGCCGTAATTTTGTCAGTAATGAGGTTTATATTATTCCAGTAATTGTCATAAATTACAATTAAATCTGCTGAATCCCGAAAACTTTATTTTGTCACTTCATTTATTTTATTTTGTATACATGCGAGAAAGGATGGTTAGGACATTTAAATAGTCGTTATGAATTTTATTGAATGTTATAGAAGCTTAATGAATTTGTTGTACAGAGTTATTCTACTTTAACAATGATTTGAACTTAAATTTATAAGTTCATCAGGGTCATAAGACGACGACAAACATAAAAATAAAAAATAATTTACAATAATTTCATGTGGATGTGCATGGTAATGCACTATATATGTACTACTACTATTCACCGTCATCTGTTAACAAGCCAATAACGAGTGGATAACAAAAAACCTATCATATCAATTTTCATTGAGGCTGATCGATACCTGATGCAACTGCAATTGGCGAGGAGTTACAATAAAGTTGATAATAAAAAAGTGTGTTCTAAAACTTATTTAAACAAATTCATCTGGACGAAGAGGAAACCCGATAATTTGACAGTTCAAGGCGACAGGTGAACAAGCTAGCCACGGTTAAATGGTATGGTTAAAGAAAGACGGTATTTTGTAAACCTCGTCTCTTTTTCGCCTCTTGTTGTTAATTAATGAATTGAACAGTACTTTGTCTATAACAACTCTTATGTCATTTCTAATATTTAGCAATCGCGAATTGACCTTGTGTATTATTCATTGTCTTGCGGATCAGATTTTCGAAAATTCAAAAAAACTAATGAAAATCTTCGATTTAGTCTGTGGTGCAACTATATTAGTTTTTCTGTTTGATACATTTAATAATTTTGAAAGTGTTTTACAGTTATGACTAACAACAATAATAAGAGAGACAAGGTAAAGTTTTGGCAAGAACGTAGCATTCAATGGAACGGCACTTTCGCTTCCAACGGAAGAGTATTCAATGTAATATACCAAGTTAAATAATTGGGCTCAGCTAATAAGAGTTCCTAACTAATGTCAAGAGATGAAAAGCGCAATATGATAACGTCTAAAATCATTAAACGGCCCACACAGAGCTGTACGTTTCATCCATCTTTTTCATCTTTTATATATTATTATCATTTTCCACCTTTTATATTTTCCACCAGGTAAACATTTTATTTCGCATTTCGCTTCACTTGTATAAAAATATTATTTGACCACGATGTGTGAAAGTATGTATAACTTATGTTTAAGAGTATACATTTAAGTAGAAATCCTTATTTGTAGCAAGTTGGGCGCTAAAGTTTATTTACGAGGCCGCCACGAAGTTAAGACTATAACAAAGACTCCGTTTAGCAACACCGGCTGTTATTCGCCGCTAAGTTACCTTTAACATAACTTTGCAACACCGTTTTACCTTAAAACGATATAAATTGTAAAGGTATTCAGTAATTCAATTTTATGTAGTAACTTTTTATTACATTCAATTAAGAGAAGTACATCGAAATTTTTTTTAATACGGGACTGTTGTTATAAACTGATCTATACTTAAGTTTTTCTTTTTCTCTTTTGTTTAATATATAGTTTCATTTTAATGCCTGACGATAGGATCGGAAGCTGTAACTAATTAGATGGCTTCCGACAACAAATACCTAACATCATCGAATTACTTTTCGAAAACTGGTAAAATTATGTGTTCCGTAAGTATCACATAAAGTAACGTGATTGGAGCCGTAATAACCCAAAATAATCCATCTACCGTGCTTTAATTATACCTATGGGGTTAATGAACTCATAAGGCAATGCAAAGTAGATTATTAATTGGGTTAATGCCGCACGCGTCGATCGCTACAATGATAATTAAACGCCATTCCGTTTCAATTTACTGTCCATGATATCTCCCTACTTTCGAAGCTCAGCCAGTACGTAAATATATTACACAACATCGCTACTTGTTATTAGATCTGATATAAAATTCAATATTTGTGAAATATTTCATCAAAACCCTTTATATTTCAGCTTCTAAGAATTGTCATTGAAAATAAAAAGAGTTTCTGTTTCTTCTTTATGCTTGATAGTATATAGTAAATATTGTTAAAGAATTCTGCCAATGTCGTATAAGTCATGGGAAGGGCAATAGAGTCATATGGAAGAGAGCACCAATTTTTCTAACAAAACAACACACTGGCAATAATGTTAGTATCAAATCTTTTGCAGAAATGAACAGCTAAATAACCAATATTTCCGGTTTCCACTATTACGGATGAAATTGTTATTAAAAATTTTGAAAAACTATATTTCGAAGCATATTTTTTTCAACGAAAATAAAATTCAACCTATTTTTCCACGTTTAGATGTTTACAGTGAAAACTCGATTTATCACATTTTTCAGCATCATCAGCCGGTGGGACATCCACTGCTGGACGTAGGCTTCCTCCAATAGTGAAGGATTTGTGTCCTATCTCACCACACTGGCTCAATGCGTGTTGGTGGGGAACCAGAGCCTCGTTTTTTGATTAGCAGGGTGCACCGAGAGCAGGTAGGGTTAGCATGGGTTCCGTGAGTTGTTGTGTGGGATCCCTTACACTTCACCCATTTCCCAGCAAAATTAAATCATTCTAATAAAAATTCGTCAATCAAAACAACAAAATATATACCTGATTGAATTGAAAAGTTCTTACATGTCATCGATTAAAATCAATATGAATAATTTTGTATATCTAGGTATATTCTTCATCATAATAATTTTATATGAAGTTGGTGCATTAAAACCAAATGTACTCTAAGGAAAATTCTTTCTCCTTGATCGTTTAGCCATGACTTTTAGTATATTCCTGATTTATTCCCTCTCTTAATATTTTACCTACAAGCGTCGTCTAAAACTTACAGTGCAAAGATATCAGTGGGATACTAAGAATTGCAATAGAGTTAAATCAGGAGGTGAAAATAAACTCATCAAATTTATATAGATTTAAAATGAAGAAGCTCATTAATTGGTATTTCGCGTGTCCTTACTAAATACAATTGGTAATCGCATCCGATCAGTCCGTCGCTCGTTGTGTCTGAAGTGGCTACAAATGAGCGGGAATGTAGGACACCGTACCGCACCTGAATCGTTGCTAACTTCGCGTGATCCTACCTATTCTGTCCTTTAATTAATTGGCAAACCCCTGCCATTAGCTTGATCTACTTCCCCATTATCTTCGTCTGTTGAATTGAACAGTTTTTATTATCTGTATTCTTTTTGTTTTGTAATTGTAGATATCGTGTCGTATTCCTTCGAGAATTAATTAGTCATTTTTACAGATTGGAAGATCACAGATTAGGTCTTTCATTTACTATACTACAGAATAAAAAATTTGTAGAATAAAATCAATCTATATAAAGTTAAAGTAAACATTAACCGTTAATTTTTATGATGTTAATCCACCACATAGCCGTGTAAAGAGTTTACTGCTTTGCGTCCGTCTTTCAATACCTACACTTGTTTTATAGGATTGATCCCAAAATCATAATCTATTTGAACTACTTTAACGGTGATTGAAGTCTATTATTCGACAATTGAAGAGATACAAATTCTAGATTAACAGTACATGTATGAATCACACGTTAATGGCAAAAAGAATGAAGAAACTGCGGTTGAAATCTTTTTATTGATATTGGTCAAAATGTCCGTTATGTTGTTGCTAATAATGCAATAATTATTATTGTTGTATACTGCAAAAGTATATATAAAAGACATTTAGAAAGTTTCCCATATGATACTTTCCATAGAATATCTAAACAAAACATTTTCAAAAACACTTCTCCAAAAAAAATGTGCGTTTCTACTTTTAGGGATAAGCAAATTTTTAAGATTTTTTTATTTTAATAGTACGAAATACATAGGACCGAAAACATATGTGCCTACTGCAATTTTTTTTTCTAGAATTCTTCTAGAACATTCCTACTGAACTGGTTGATTCGTAACAAGATATTCATAAGGAAGTAATGAATCAATAGGTACTGGATGAATGAAAATATTTACAAAATTATGTTTTGATTCACATGCAGAACAGTAATAAGGCTGCAGTACAAAAAAAACTAATACAAACCAAATTAATGCATGTAATTACGGAGTTGCAACGAGTCATTACCATATTCATGACGTGTTCATCACTAGGCGAGCCCCACGCGTTGCGGCTGTCATTGCAAGCTAATCAAGCGGCTAGCCGGGGGACTTCGCCCCTTCACGCGGAAACTTTCGGCGCCGGTGCACATATTAATATGGTTATTGATGACGTCACCACTCGGCCTGACGGTGTATGGGGCAGCAACGTAAATCTATTCTTTGAAATACTTTCCTTCTAATAGTATTTTATTCGCTACGACCAATTAAATTTTTGTACTTTTAGTTATTAACAAATAACACTGAATAGCGAGAAATAATAATTTCTAACTGTTGCCTTTAGAAATATAAAAATTAGAACTGTGTAATGGTGACGACACAATACGATATAAAAGATACAAAAGATTATAAACTTAGGTTAATTACGAAAGAAGGAACAAGGGTTTTGGAAAGGTATTGGTTATCTAAGGATAAGATCAATAAACATTATGGAGATAGTTCTTCAAAATTTTTAATAGGTAGTAGAAGTAGCTGTGTAACAATTAATAATTACTGTGACGTGAAAAACCAGTTATAACAAATCAATGTAAGAAAAAAAATTTAAATTGTAATGATAGAGAGGGACATTATGAATTTATGTTTTTTATTATGTTGATATGTAAGGATAATATGTAATAAGTGTACATTGCCTACAAACCACTTCAGTGGTTTGGCTTTGTTTGAAGGTTTATATGTTAAAGCTTGTTTCAAAATAAAAAAAAATGTATATTGTGTAATTATTTGCAAATGAGTCGTAACACATTTTATATTTGCAAGAAACTAACTGATGACGGTTAATGGGTCAATATTCATGTGTTACGCGAACATCTGTTTGGTGGGCATCAATGAGTTAACGACCAGTGCCGCGTGGGAGCCGGCGCCTGCCGTTTCACTTACAAATGCTCCCTAGATCCTATTAACAATGGAATCTAAACTTATCTATCTTGCTTCTTTATATCTCGTGCTAGTACGAACGATGACTATTACATACTGGGAAATTACGATAGAACGTCCAATAACAATATTTTATATACATTAATATTTATGTACACTATTACAGATTATAGTTATAGACTACCAATGTATATATTTTTGTTATTTAGTTTGTTTACTAACCTAACCAGTGATAATTATTTTTTATTCTTGTCAACTACTGAGATCTAATTTTGTACTTTTTTCAATAGATATAAATAATATTTGTTTTAGTCATTACAAACGATTAATTTAAAAACTAGTATCATATATAGCATTAACTTGAAATAAATCAGAGAAAACATCTATGCCTATATATAAATATTTTCTGTCGGTTTTTTTATAAATTTATTCTAGACATTTCTTATGTTTAATTTTTATCCATTTTGAGAAAAGTTGAGCACGATAATGATTTTTTAGTTTAGAGTGATTATTTTAAAATTTTGTTTGTACAAGACTGTTCTAAACAATAAATAGATAAGAGGAGTTTGAAAGAATTTGTATGGTATTAAATTTTTTTTATTACTGAATAAGCTCAAAAATTACTTAAAATAACCCTGTTTGTTTTTCTGTAAGGTCATATTTGATTCTCATTGAATAACTTGGCGTAGTATTTCTCATTTAAAAACTAGGATATAAAGAATTTGAACACTTGCGGATGGAATGAAGGGACACGGAATATAAAAGGAAGTTCCAGACTCTAACACAGCTTTTATCTACTATTAATATTACCTGGTTCTTGTGAAAACAGAAGAAACTACAAAAAGAATGAGGCAATTTTTATGGTTTCAATTCCTTTATAATTGTAATTAATTTTAAGGGTAAGAATGGTTACCATCTAGCATAAACAGATTTTATTAGGATATAAATCATGATTAGGTTAATTGGTCTGTCAACATGTTAAATAAATTTATTGATGCTTTTTTTTGAAGTAGTTTTACTTTTGTGCTAGAATTTTTTAATTTTAAAATGATAAAGATAAGGTTACAGATATTTCAAAATGTCAAAGTTATCTGTATAATAAGTATTCGAAGAACAAAAACGCCGTGTTATCATACAAGCGGATGAGCAAAGGACTAACAATACTGTAATCTGCGCTTAAATTTCGGGTGGCCTAAGCGACCCGCATTTGAATTTCAAATTTGAGTGACACGAAATTACTTCGGCCGAGACAATACATTTGTTCTGGCGATGGCGACGAACGGACGGACGGAGCAGCTGTTCACGGGAATTATAACTATACAGACTAATTGCGATTTTCTTGGAATAACATTTGTTGCACAAGGAAATAATGCAAGTTATTAACATTACTCATGAGTAAATTTGACCGTGTCATCATTACATTTTAATTTGAGAGCTGAAACTGTGCGTCAATAAAGCCCAACCGTAATTATGCATATATTGGATATACCTGTTTTGCTTAAACTAAAATGTTGTAGAAATTTAAAGGGCTGCCTTGGATCAAAAAATTAATGTACAAATATATAAGAAGGAACTAATAAGTATTAATAATAAGTTAATAATTAAAAACGTAAGAGTTAAGATTCAATTACACTTATAAAATCTTTTCCTATCCGTAAGGCATTAAAATTATTTTGATGCTGCTTGATTAAGGAAATTAATAAAAAAAAATTAAGTGCAAATATATTAAAAAAATAACGATTAGCGTTTGATAGTTTCAAAGTAAATAATTGAATTACTTTAGATCAATGAAACAAACGCTTATAATCTAAAAAGTATTCTGTGTTTTTGGCATGGTTTAACGATCATCTATGTGCAAAATCGTCCTTCCCATTCACTGAATATTAATTCGTCCATTAAAGCATAGTCTAGACATAATATTAAACTTATAAGGGTTGGTGATCGCCAAGGCTGACGGCTTAAATAACTTTTTGAGGCGTCTCGAAAAATAGCAGCGGTATATTATATTATAACGTCATGTGCAAATATGTTTTTTTTTTATCTCAATAAGCTTATTTTAAATGTTATATAACAACGACATGATGAAGCATGTTTACCTAGAATACTTTCGCTTTCATACGTTAATAGCCAGAAAACAGTGATTATGGCATTGCAGCAGATTTATAATATGAGAATTATAACTATCCAGGTCTTCGAATTTTGATTTCTTCGACTTTATTATCAGTTTTTGTTACTTACTATCAGTTGTTAAAAAAAATACAATTACATTGCAACTTAAGTATTCAAATTTGTTTATTCGATATCAAATTGACGTTGATCCTTTCGAATTTATTTTCATGGTTGCCGCGCTGTTTATTTTTATTTATCACGGCGTGTTGATTGTGAATTGTGTTTGAGGCAATGTTAATTGGAATCAGATTACTATCGTATTTCCAATGAGCGAGGGTTCCTCGTGAATGACGAGCATTCTAAACATCAGCCCGACGCGATCGCTCCTTATCCAATTTCATCAGCCTGTAATCCACTCACAATCTTTTGTTCAAAAATTTTTATTTATCCATATATTTTGCTTTGAGTATTATACATTTTTCAATAAACATGTTTTTAAAACAATTTTAATAGTGTTTACTTTTGGAATCAATATATATTTTTATGGCGTCGGAAAAATCAAAAATGTTCGTCGTTATATAGCATAGAATTTATGAAGCATTTTAAATTAACAAATCTTTTATAATAAACTTTAATAATTTTATATGTTTAGACTTACAAGTAAGGTGCAATGATATTTATGGATTATACCCTTTATAACTCCATTCTAATTGGTCGTTGGAAAGTAAAGCCGAGAAGACGAAGGCACGAACTTGCTTCTTTAATGCACCTTGTTCACGGCGCGCATACAAATAAGGTTCGGCGGTTACGCGTGTGATGAAAAGAAAAAGAGATTATATAACATTTATATTTTCTTATTAAACACATGTCATAAAATTATCGCCGATAAAAGTAGCCCAAAATTTCTTTTTGAGCAGGGTAGCCTTTTTTTGTGGATTATTAACGCATAAGAGAATTTGTTTTCAGATATTTTAGCTTCGCCGGAGTATATTTTCAGTAAGTACACCGGCAGAGTTAACTGTTTTATGTGTAACATAATATGTCCTAAAAATAATAATATTTGTTTTAGTGATTTTGTTTGTTGCGTTATTTATTGGTAGTAGGTTTCTGTAGCCGGAGACCGTCTGAGTAGAGACCATACGCAGTTCCTATTGCAGCCGGCAAACAGTAACATGAATATATTTTCTGTGTTCCGGTTTGAAAAGTGTTGTAAGTTAGTGAAATTACTGGGATAACGAGACTTAACACCTTATTTCACATAGCGACGAGCGCAATATGGTAATGTATATGTCATGTTAATCAGTGGCACTTTCTTATAGCCAAGCATATCTCTTATCATAAAGTGAATACCTTTCTCATCTCGTTGCTTCGTCGAATGAAGAAATATGTTTATTAGTTAATATAAATATCTAATTAATTCATAGTATTGGTTACACCGTAATATGCATCGCTATAGATCACCAAATGTTAAATACGACAAAAAAGCGGCGATACGAGTTTTATAATATGGTCAGATACATCTGGTGGTAAATCCTACTAGTAAAATTAAGAGGCTAATTGGAATGACACATTACGATCATAGCTCCTAGACTTTTAAAAATAAATTATAGAGTTTATCAAATGTCTGTCAGGTTTGTTACAAGTTGTGACTATTAAGCGTACTTACACAACGCGAAGACTCAGAGATACGCTTCGGGTGTACTTAAGTGTATTTTTTTTACAAAAACTCACTTCAATTCTCCAGACGCGTACCCTTAAGAAGTAAGTCAAACAATGGCGCATACCTGAAACGTATCTATGGTGCGGCGAAGCGGTGTGTTTCGTAAAACAATGTGCAACAAAACGGTAAGTGAATGTTAAATGTAATGCTATTGGAATGTCACCGTCTGGATATCTGACCGCACAGAAGATTGATTGAAGGTGATCAGTGAAGTCAGAACAAGGTCTGGCACTCGCTAAATTGGGTGAAGTATCATCAATTGCAATCTCATCGAGTGTAATTAAATATACGTGCAATGATATTGTATTTTTTATACGATGAAGAAGGTTGAGTATAAAGAGCAGTTGTTTATCTATATTTCTTTAAAATCTATGTACAAATATATGTAGTTAATGTATGTACTATTTATTTTTGGATAAATATACACAATTAACACATCTTTTATTTTTAAATTAAATACAAATTATGTCATACCTTTAAACCGTTGGAGTCGTTTTCATCACGGTCACAGTATGTAAATAACTGTATGTTATAGAATGTTAGATGTCAACATTCACATTAGCGCATTAGTGACGGTCAATCTTCTGATTCAGCATCTACGGAACTGAATCCAGTACCGACCGTTATGGAAACCCGGCATTGCCCGCGTCCAGTGCAGAATTGCACAAAGGGCCGCGTGAGTAATGTTTCATAAGCGCTCAGTGTTGATTTACGAGTTCCGACAACAATGAACTATGTTAAATTATTATTAAATTTATACAAATACTAACTAGGTTTCTTAAATGATTAATATTATCTTAAATAGTTTTATACATAATTAATTTTCTTAAGTACACACCTTTCTGTTGATGCCGGTAGTTAGCTGAAGTAGCTGATCCTTCACATTAGATTTTTAAGCCGTCTTAATAGCATGCACATGGGATAGATTGATGTAGATAAAAAATACCTTAAAATGATCGAGTACAAAAAGGACGTTAATATCTTTTCTTATATAATAATCATTTAAGTTGATCTAATAAATATTTAAAAATATAACTTCTGCAAAATGTTACAACTTTTTAAATTTTAATTCCGTTAATTAATTATAAAGAATGTATTATATTTGAATGGTACAAATTCGTTTACTTATAATCCTACGTTCTTATTAAAAAAACACGTTTTGAATGTACATATGCCTCTACTATTAGGGGAGACCTATGTCCAGCAGTGGACGTCTTTCGGCTTATGATGAAATGTACTGATGGTAGATCTCTGTCGTCGAAAGGTACCACCGCAGCTCTTATTGCAGGCGTCAACCTGTACTGTGCAAACCTTACTGTGTTCCGGTTTAAAGGGTGCTGCGGAATGCCGGTAAAATTACTGGGCTGACGAGAATTACACCTTTCGTCTCAAGGCGACGAGCGCAATGTGGTGTAGTATATACCATCTTAATCAGCGCCACGTTGTTATGGGCAACCGTATCACTTACCATCAGGTGAATCGTCGCCTCGTCGAATAAAAAAAGTATTCAAATTTATAGTTTAGTTTCTGGAAAAATCACTGCCACATGCATAGATATCGTATATTCTATGACTATACAATATTCTTGATTACTTAATAGCAAGCGTGTCACAGAATCTTATATTAATACAAATAACTGCCTACTATTGTTACTGTTTAAAGACCTTAGTGAGTATTAACTGCATTCTGGTAGTACGGTTTGCAGTTTAATAATGCGGTATAAGTTAATTTACTAGACTTGATTACATAAAGTTAACTAGAAGGACAAATACTTGACAGTCGACATCGAATCCTCTTCCCTTAGGTGTAAATGGTTCTTTTTATGTTTATAGCCATTTGATACATGGGGCTTAAAGCACGTGATATTAGTTGTTATACTAACTACACGTTAATTGAAAAAATCATTGGTGCAGGCCAGATTCGAACCCGGAATCCCCCTGCGCGGAAGGCAGGATTCAAACCACTAGGCTATCATGGCTCTATGTATAAATGTTTTTTTAATGTTTATAGTCACACGATTTGATACATGACGTTAAGCATGTGGTATTATTTGTTATAATTTTTTTTTTTTCGGGTGATGTCGATGCTTTCGGCCACTATTATGGCCGTGAAAGCTTCATCGGACCCTGAGCTCGC
>DWLS01003021.1:0-16639 GCA_018246255.1 Pachliopta kotzebuea | reverse complement strand
ATATATATATATATACGTGTAAGTGTACATAAAGAATAAATAAATAAATAAAAATAAATAAAATTTACATTAAGTTGTTAAGTATTACCAGTTTTAAAATCTATTAAATCATATGTTTTGAATGTAAAATGTTACATAATGTATTTTATGGGCAAAATAAAATTATTAGTCATGGTCACTAATTTCTAACTGTTTAATAAAGAAGACTATAGCTGTTTGAAAAAAAATCTGTTGTAGAATGTTGAAATATTTAATTTTTTTAAATTATACTACAAGTTATTTTATAAATGTTCTTGTAACCCAATGATAATTAATTAATTTTCAAGAGACTAATGGAAATTATCTAAGTAAGGGTTTTTTATCTTTAATTCTTATTAATTACTGCAGAGAAATATAGAACAAACAGGATTTCATAGGTAGAGTTTGGATGGTGTTAAGGTTCTTTTAAACTCATATGGTTCAGTACCACTGTTGCTATCAAATTGCCATTTCAACAGTATTGCCATGTTTTCATAAAATAAATAATGGAAAGCAAGAGATTCTTAAGTTGAAAGTAAATTAAAAATAAAATAATAATTAATATGATGACAACAAAAATAAAATACTATGAAATTTTACATTGTTGTATAAAGTTTATTATTTTGATATGTTTAGTATGTTTTATAAGCAAGCCACTGAAACAGGATTATATAAAATACCTCTAAGTTTTTGTGAAATTGATATATATAAATATTTGTTTCATCATTAAGCAAGAGCATATATAAGTTGTAAAGAAAAAGTGGCTACAATTTTTAAAAATTAAAATTACTTCCTAGAAAACATTTTCTTGCCTAGTCACAAGGGGAATACAAGTTAACCTTCTATTACATTATATATGCATACTGTGGTACATCAGAAGTTCCAAGTTGAAGCTACTTTAGAACTATCCATGTCTAAAGTTAGAGTGTTATTTAAACTTAGTTAAACTAGTCTATATGTAGTCATATCCAGATAAATTTTAGGTGTAGTAAAGTCATAATGATTCATGTATAGTTCAAATAGTCAAGTGGAAAGCTTATTTACCCGCATCATATAAGTTTAAATATAAAAATTACAGTATATTCTAACTTTCACCACCAATTTTTCTTGTTAATCTTCAAAACATGCCTTGCCTTTGGAGGAAGTCAGGGTAATAAGGAGATTTTTACTCGCTAAAACCCCTTTAGTGGTCGTCCTCTGCCTTTAAAGAGGTCATGGGATCTCCGTACGGGATACAATCGGCCTCTTTAACGTTATGCAGCGATGGCTCGTCCAGGGACAGATTTACCCAATCCCTAATAATTTTCACCACCTAACTTAACATAGTCTGATGATTAGCACCAACTATGGTAAGGCGAAATGAAGGTCGAATTTATGTTCAGTGCTGACGTGTGTTGACTTCACTGATTGAGAATCGCCGTCAGCTACACAAACCGATAATCATTGCGCTGGTGAGTGCTGCGACTCTCCTCGCTTTACGACACAAAGACCTTGGGGTTCGATTCCCATAAAAAGATAAACTACTTTCATCGACCCATGGTGGAATATAAGTATGACTTCCTTTGGCTCTTTATGCTCCTGATGGCTGTGTGAATGGATGGTAATTTAAATATAGTTTTAATTATCCCTTGTTTTAGATACTGGTTTGCACCGTTCGGAAAGTCACTAGGTATTAAGAACACTAGACCAAAGAAAGCACCAAATAATCCTAAACTAGAGGCTGCCTACGTGGCGTCGTCAAAAATTAGACATAAGCAGGTATGTATGTTTGTCCGTATTCCCCTATATGTAGATAAAACACGCTGACGCACTGCTACCAGTATATTTTGTCTGTGTTATATATCAGTAGTTATGATGTCGATTGATGGTAAGTTGTACGTTGATAGTGAGCTGTGTTGTTGTGCATAAACACTGTGGGTATGTGTGTGGTAGATATATTAACGCGATGTATAAATCAGTGTTGCGTTTGTGTAGTCTAAGGGGTTTTACACAACAATTCATGGGACCCGAGTCAACCTCACCTGCTGGTGCAGCCTAATAGTCAACAAACGAGGCTCTGACTTCCTACCAACACGTTTTAGGACAGTCAGAGATGGCCCAATCGCCCCATTGCTGGTGGAGATCTATGTCCAGCGGAAGTCTATTGGCTAATGACAAAGATGATATTTGTATAGTCACATGAACACCAGCGCATAAATAACTATGAACTATCAATCAGAACAAGGTGCTATTTTAACTGTAATTCGTCTTCCTAGAAGAATGTGAACTATATTTTTTTTATTTCATTAGTCGAAGAACTGAAAAAGGAGTTCACCTGATGATAAATGATACCAGGGTTAAGATGGTATACACAACACTATATTGAGCTCATCTCCTTGGGACGTAAGGTGTTAAGTATCGTTACCTCAGTAATTTAACTAGCAAGTTCTCTATTATAAATTTATTAAAAAAATCTAAAGATTTTTAGTTTCATATATTATTTTTTCGGTTTACGTCTTCTACTGCTCTGCGCAATAATTTTGCCAATGTCTAGTGATGGTGAGAATACACACAGGTGATAGAAAATTGTTCGGTATAAAAGTGAAATTCTGCTAATACGAAAGAGAATCCAGAACTTTGGCGACAATTTTCTCTTCGTAAAACGAAAGACAACACAAACATATAGCACGTATTACACTAAATCCTGTATAAAACATTATCAAAGAATATTTTCGTCCGTGTCTCATATATAATTTTTATGAATATAAAATAACGTCAGATGGTGACGTGGCCTTCACAGGTCATAATTGAACTAGATTAATCAGTGGCGTATTGTAGTACTTCCTGCCCATAGCCTTACTTAGGAATTATATGTAGCCAATTATTAGTTATGCTACTAGCTAAACTATTGACAGTGAATATATATTCATCTAAATAGGAGTAACATAAAAAACATAGATAATTTTATTACTCAACTTACTAGTTGTAGTTTTAAAAACATCCATAATATCACATTTCTTTTAAATCATTTATTATAATCCACAGTAATTTTTACAGGCTACGTTCCTAAACGTCCTAAACTTTCCTTGTCACACGGCTCTCAATACCACATGATATGTTTATCATCATCATCAGCCTGCGGCAGTCTACTGGCAAACACAGGTCTCTTAAAGAGAATTAAAAAGAAAAACAAATGAAATATTGAAGAATGACAGTAGATAGGATGAAGGATGCTTGTTAAAGAGAACTAAAAAGAAAACCGAATGAAAGATTAAAGAATGAGAGAAGGAGATAGTATAAAGCATGAGTAGAGGATAGAAGAAATGTACAAAATAAATATGAAAACGAATCTTCACCCACACTGATCAAGGGAATGACTGAAAAAAAAAAGAACCGATCGAGAAGAGATCGAAGTTCTCTCCCTAGAAACGTCACTAAGCCCGACCTGCAGCTATATGCATTCAGTTGCTGCCAGCCGCTTTGCATATTTCGACGCTCCACCTAGTCACAGTGCGTCCCTTGTTATCTTTGCCCAAACGCAGTCTCGACTTTAAAACATGTTTACTCCAACGCTGGTCTGCGACAGATATAACTAGCTCATTGCCTCGTTTTTTGCATACCTAGAAAGCAAATTCGGTGACCTTGGTCCTCTGGCGGATAACTTCATTTCGAATCTTATCCACCAGAGCAACATCGAGAATAACTCTTTCCATCGATGTCTGAGCGACTCTAAGATTATGGAGTAGCCGTACCGTAAGTGATATGTTCATACCTCGTTTATCTATTATCCTTTACTTTTCTCTTTTTGATACTATTTTTAAAATTCCTCGTATATTCTCTTAATGTATTTTTTACCCTTCAAACTTGTCTTTGCAGCCATTAACTGATCCTTATATTTGGACAGGTCTTGTGGTTTTAAAAACACATCCATAAAGCTTAGGCATCCTTGCGTCATCGTGTCTGACTCCTATTGTCATTGCATCTTTCATTCGTACACCCGATTCCTTGCATATTGTATATCTTCAAAATACTAGTCCATGTTAGCTACTCTTAAACATTTATGAAACCAAGTTTATTTGACTGGAAATTGGTGTATAATGACATACAAATTTCCAGTCAAATAGAATTCTTACATACATATCAGGTGTATTTCGCAACCGTGTTGATAAGATAATTCGTCGCCAGTCGTAAGTTGAGGCGCTTAATCCAAATTCTTACTTCCTTGTCTTTGATATGCGTAGCTTTAAACTGAATTATTAATAGTAATAAATACCTTATAAAGTACACGAGTATCTCGTAGCTGCGAAGTAGCATGAAAAGTAAAGATTAGAGGTACGATTGATATTTTGCTGGCGGTCGTGTGTATGTTCAACGCCGAAAGTTTTCTCCAAATTAATTAGAAACTTTTTTGTATCATCCATCAATAATTACTTTTAAAGAATTTTATTAATGCAGTAAAAATTATTAATATTTCAAATTTAAACTTTCGCCATGCTGGAATATGCTTAACGGTATTAGCAAAAAGGCAGATTGGAAACCCTGGCGGTCAGGTTCGCAGGTCGCAATTAAAATTATTAGTTTCCTAATGTCTATCGAACTGATGATTATACTAATTACTCTAGTTCCTTTTCCTTATAACAATATAGCACTGGTCAGGAAACTGAACAAAATTTTCTATGAAGATCTTATTTCCTTTTTAAGTCGTCAAGCGATGAGACGAGCAAGGCGTTCACATGATGGTAAGATATATGCTCGCTCATAACATGCCGTTGGTTAAGGTGGTATAAGGTGTTAAGTCTCAATACCCCAGTAATTTCACTAGCTACAGCACCGTTCAAACCGGAACGCGGAATTGTTTACACATTACTTTTTATCGGTTCCTATAGGAGTTGTAGCGGTACATACCTCGACGATCTTCTACTACCTATGAAACTAACGAAACCTAGTTTTTTCATTATTCGGTTCCTTATTGATGCATCGGTAATCACTTCAATTCCACTTCCATACCTTTTTCTTTTCATTCAATCATACGTTCGTATACATACTATTCCTATGTTTATCATTAACATCGTCATGAGGCGATACACGTCCGCTGGTCAAGTTGGAATGATGTTCTGATGAAAATTGCGGTAGACCGTTGGATGAGGGCAATGCTGAATCGAACCGGGTGATATCTTAGCAGGAGGTTCCCTGATATCTATACTGGTTCAGTAATGTCACACGTGTACAGAGAAATAAAGTCACGCTTCAAAAATATATTTTATACGATAATTAAATTTTTACCGTTCAAAACGTGTATTACTAATAAAATGTGCAGATTATGTTTTAATTAGGAATCATGCAGAAACTGTAAAATTTTTAATTTTCCGTCACTTCTCTTATCTTTAAATTTACCTGCTAATTAATAAAGTGTTATTACAATAAACCATAAATTTTAATCGATTTTAACTATTGAAAATAAACTAACATCGAGAGAACGACTTTGTGTCTTGGTAATTTCTGTGAAGAATTTGCTTTAGTAAAACTTAGTATTTTCAGGATGAATACTAAAAAGTACAGAAATTTTAGCATCATAATATAATGAACAATTAAAAAACAATGTAATCCTATAATTTACATCTATTAAAATTAAGAAAATAACACAATTACGTAAACTCTTAAGAGATTCCACAAGGTCCGGTGTTAGGTCCTTTAGTTTTTTGTAATAAATAAAAAAAATAGTTATTTCATATACATATATATATATAAATTTCTTGTTTTTTAAAATAATTTTGTTCAAATGATTTCAATTTAGGTATTGATCCTCAATAATTTTGATGTTTTTATATAGTTTTATACCTACATCATACATTTCTGTATCGTCTAAAGTAGACTGGAAGATAATACCAAAAGGCATTTACTTCAACTTTACACAATGTGTATAAAGTTAAATAAAGAATGTTCATACTAAATAATTAAGCGATGAAGTCCTGAACAATATAAAAATAATATAGTTAACTCGGTATTTGCATTTTTAAAGAGTTTATGTGAAGATAATGACAGGCAAATGGGACAACATTGAAGATGCATGTTTTTGTTTACGATAAGGTTCACAAATTGTATTTTTTTTTAGAAGCGATGTTACCTCGCGGTACTTGTCCTCTTATCACTAGTCACCGTGACATTCACAATTAATATGAACAGGAAAACGGAGCGGGTCGTTTACAAATTAACTTTCAAATAATTAACCAACCTTTACTAAATTACAGTAGAATTGAATAAAATTTTCGCTACACCTGCACAATATAAATACAATGACTTAATATCATTATTATAACATATTGTTAATGCATCCGAGCGATCTTATAGGTCAATCTTTAGGAAGGAAGCCAATGTGAATATAGGAGATATATGAAGAGGAAAACTATATACATATGTCGTTACCCAATTTTTAGTTGATAAATGTAAATATAGTTTTGGAGTCATCGGTATTCCTACTGCCTTTGGAACAACTATGAGAAAGACGATTGAAGTACTTGGTGATAGCATTGCGGATATGCTGTACAGTAAGATTTGAGTATTTTTAATATAATTTACAAAGTGTAATTTTAAAATAAAAATGAAAAACAAAGATGTTTGACTTAGGGTGTGAGAAAACAGTATCACATTACATGAGGCCTCTTTACCCAGAAATTTCACTTGCCATGGCCTTCGGTAGATCGTTTCAGTAATTTAAAAATGGACAAAACACGAAACCTGTATGTTACGGACAATTTAATAATAAAACTAACTTGCGTATATTATTGTATGTAATCCCAATACAGATAACAAATGTTAGAATGTTTTAAGGTGAAGAAATTTTCGTCTGACACGCCGACGATCATCACCCTAGGTATCCATTTGTTTTATTTACCATCATCACACAAGGTGTCGGTGTGTTATATCTGCATAGAATAAGAGCGGTAATAACTATCGCTGTTAATGGCAAATATTTTCGTGGATTTTCAGTTTAGGTCACCTTTTAACTGTCTATTTAGTTTAGTAGTAGTTAACGATTATAATTTCTAAATCTCCTGCTAATTAGCATTCATATAGTTAATCTACCGCCGTAACATCATTACTGTGTTTCAACTGTTAACTAACGAACTAGAAACTATTACAAACCTTATTCTCAATAATTACCACTTGCAATTGAGGTTAGTTGTTAGAACAATGTAGTTCATTATCAACTGATAGACGTCCACTGCTGGACATAGGCTTTCCCCAATGAGGGGATTTGCTTCATCTCCCAATACGCAAGCCCAATGCGGGTTAGTGGGAAGCCAGGGCATCGTTTGTTGATAGCGGGGTATACCAGAAGCAGGTAAGGTTGGCTTGGGTTCAGTGAGTTGTTCAGTAGGACCCCTTACACCTCCAATTTAGGTAGAAAGAGAAAAATATTAAGTATTTACTAATAACTCTGCTACTATTACTAACCTTGTAGCAATTGCTATTTCTGAGGTAGGCGATAAACAAATGTATTCCTTCATAACAACAATTTTCATTTTCAAAAAAGGCATGTTGTCTTAACAATTTACTCCTAGTTCATTTGCCGACCGTTGATTAGTTAAATAGTTAACTGTTGATGTTAAGGTTGGAATTATCATAGATTAAATGTGTATTTTGATGTCAGGGTTCGAGAAAGACCATTGTGATCGAATACTCGATACACGATAGGGTGAAAAGATCAAAAATCTTTGTTAGAAATACCTGGTTACATTTTAATGATAATTGCAAATCACCATCGAGTTGTATAACATTTGCATTGTTTTCATAATTTTAATTAACATTTAATGCTTTGGCCTTTCTCAAGCCTTTATCTGTGTGATCTGTGTGTGGCTTGTATTATATTATTGTGTATGTTTTCTTTACAGTTCTATTTGAGCAAGGATGAGGTAAATGTCGCACTGTTTTTTTTCTATCCTCTCACTTTTTAGGTACTTAAAATGCAATGCTTCTCAAATTTCCAGTAAGGCAACGGCGCCTCAAAATATGTTTGAGCAATGCTTTTTGTCGTTAAAAATAAGCGCTGTAGTGATACCCGTTTTAGAGAATATTTAAAAAAAATTCGTAGGCAATATTTCTTATTAATAAGTATTTGTAAGTTCGACAATCACTGATATAACCAATCCAATGCACTTTTGTGGTTTTTATTAATCAATTTATTTTGATAAATTTTTATTTCGCAGGATACGGTAAGTACGCTTATTTAGTGTATTTTACTTTAGGCTTAATTGTATACAGATTTGTCGATATCTTTATATATATCCGTTTAAAGACGATATTGGTTTTAGTAAAGAAAGGTGTGTAATTTTTTTATAAACCTTTTCCACTGAAAATTAAGAGACAATAGTTTTTTGAAAATAGATAGATGTCCAGTTCTAGACATAGGCTTTATGCGAAAATGGGGGATTTGGGCCATGTCGCACCACGCTGGCACAATGTGGTCTTGCGGGAGCACCAGAGCATCTTTGATTAGCAAGGTGCAACACTAGCAGGTGAGGTTGGCTTGGGTCCCTTGAGTTGTTATTTGGGACCACTTGTGAGATACAACCAATTTTGAATTTAAGTGAAAAAATTTAAATCTGGTAATACTAACCAAGTTATATTACCTGTAATCACGTTGCATTCAATAGAAGCGTACGCCTGATTAAAGCCATAGAAATCGTCTAGTGTGGCGTTATAGAGGAAAAAAAAAACGTGAATCCAATACGCGAACGCCCACTTAACTACGCTCCGTATTGCAATCAATATTGCGGCTCATTGGGCTCCGATCCGAATAACTCTGGATTAACAAAACAGCACTGGTTAACATTTGAAGGATAAATCGGATTTATTCATTCAGATTAGACTGTTTAGTGGAAAGATTCTATGAGATTTTGAACTACCAGAATCGTCTTGATCATCATCCTAAACGATTTTGTGTACAGAAATCATTACACAACTTTTAAAAATTTACAAGTATGTAACTAAAAAATATTTGTAAGCATTTTTTGGGACAAAAAATGAAGTCTCCTAGAATTCTTCGCCTATATTGTATCTCTCTTAAATATTATTTTTTCTAATGTTTTGTTTGTGTAAAAATTATGAATAAGTTCTATATATATGTAATGATACGAGGAGGAGACAAAGGTTTTGAACAATTTTTCTTTTTTTAATTGTTTGCTTTGATTAAATTTCATATGGATAAAGAAATGCAAGTTTTCATATTTATGCAAAATCATTTCGTTTTTCACTTTATGTTATAAATCGCTAAGAAGGAGTTTATCTTCTTGCCGCGCTTAGTTTGCATGTTTCTGGGTGCGGTACACCTGTAACAGTCACAGGAATCTCTGCTGCTTTTGCAATAGAATCCCTACACCGGGGGTAGTAAAGCGTATTCTAATCCGTTTCCAGTGTTATGCTTAACAGGTGTAACAAATTTAATTAACATCCTTAATCGTTAGCTTACCAACTAAGCGGTCCACAGAGGGTATTATAAGTTTAGATAATTCGTTAAATATCGTTGCAAATTCTAAAGGTAACTCAGTGGGATTGGAGGGCGGTGCCCTTGTGCCCATTACTGGTGCGTTAATTTCCCCGTCAGCTCGGCTCAATGAACGCTTTTGTCCGACATTTTGAAGGCCGCACTGTTATTTAGTTTAGCACTAATTGGAGCTGCTTACTCTGAGCGCTCATTAAACTACAGCGCAGATTTGTTATAGAGAACTACCACGCTAAGGTCTTGTTCATTGCTCCGGCGATTTTAAATACATACTTCAATGATGCTAACATGTTTGGTTCATTCGAGGAAACGTCGAGACGAGCTAGAAGGACATTTGATGGTGATAGCGCATAACGTCACACTAGTTTGGGTGATTTACAGCACGTTGTCTCCGCTGCTTTGAAACACAACTATTTCTAGTAACTCTAATGATTTCTCTAGCTACAATCTTTTCAAATTAGAACATAGTAACGTTTCCACGCTACCTAAGCTGACACTTGTGCCATGAACAAGGCAATAAGCCCTGCTTCAACACTTAAATCATATAACCAATTCATATTAAGTTTTAGAGATGAATGAAATGGAGACCATAAAGAAGAAAACGGCATACTTTTTGGCGCGTTATTAACGAAAGTTATAATTATAAACATCATGAACGGCTGATATATACCCAAATATACTAGACATGCTCTAAAGATCTTTATAATGATATCTACACTCCTGTCCACAGATTATACAGTGGTGTGGTGTATGTAAAAAATATATTTCCTTTTGGTAGTTTCTTAGTAATATGTCTAGTAATTTATGCCCATGCGCATCGAACTTCCAACTGTAAAATAAATATAAAAATCTATTAACCGCATGAATCGATTTATTCACCATTGTCAGTTATTAAAAAAAAATCAATGTTATATCAATGATCGTTGACTAGATGTACATTTAATTGATTTTTAATCACATCACAGTTTACTGATGCTGTTATTCATAACTAGTAAATTTTTACAACACATGGTAATTTACAGTGGGTTGTACAGGTTGTTGATGATGATGGTCATTTAACTATCTTATGACCGAAATAACAGTATTTTTGATCTTATATCAAAGGATAGTTGTAAGATAGTATCCGAAGAAAAGGGCGGAGATATTCACTATGTAGACGTGGCCAGGAATACAAAGCCAGGTCATTTTCACTGTCCTCGACTTCGTTTCTATTTAACATCGTGTTAAATTGAAGTCAAGTGTTAGATTATTATTAATAAAGAAAACATTGTATTGTAAAATTCACAGTGACGTCATTGATTATTTTGGACTGCGCAGGCGTCGATGACCATCGCCACAATTGGATGCTTAATTCTCAGTTTAGTTGACACAATTCCATACGGCTCCGCCGGCTCCAGAAACTCTCCCTCCACTAGTAGACAATTGATTTAATTAATTCATAATGGCAGGAACGAGCTTTTATATGTTCAAATTGGACATGAATATTTTTCCATCAATTATGATAAGGTTATGATTACAATCATAATATAAAGGGATGTGAATTGAACAACTTTATGTTTAGATTCCCACTATATCAATTTCCGCCATCGATAGGGGTTTCATCCAGATACTCCAGAATCGCAATGATTACCACATGTGGTCCGAATTCAGAGATATTTTTTCCAAGAACAATCAAGTTATAGAATGAACTCCCTGTTGAAGTTTTATCAAGATGTTACAGAATGGAGTCTTTCACAAAGGGCGTGATAATGTTTTTCCGAGGTCGGCAACGCGTCTGAAGTCTCCAGTGCTTCAGGCATTTGTGAGCTACGGTAATTGCTTACTATCAGGCAGGCCGTAACCTTATTAGCCAACTTAGTTGTTTTAAAAAAACAATAAGAAGGTTCTGTCTTGAAACAACACGAAATGGGCTGCTATGCAATCTTATGTACTGGTGGTTTTGTTTTGATGATTACTTTTGTCAATCTTTGCAAAATTCGAAGATAGATCAAAAGTATATTAGGGTCTCGAAATGACGGTTTAAGATTGCAAGACTATCTAATTAAATGATGAGACCAGTAGAGCTGAAGTATGGATAGATGTTAAAACAATAATGACATGTAAGTAGTCAGTCTTCGAGACAGGTTATTAATACAATGCAACACTTAATGGATTTGATCGTATATCATGAAATATCTCATGCACTTGTCGTGAAGGTTACGGTGCAGTAGTACAATGATAACAGATTTTATCGTCATAGTGCTGCACTGCTTACTGAACGTGTCATGCATATAGGCTCGATAGAGTAGATAACATTGTATACTCTAGTCTGGTTTTACCTTACCATATGCTATTGACTAGGTATATAAAAATCAGAGTTCTATTTTTCTGTCAACATATCTGCTTGTTCAGAAATAATAGCTAGCTACCTTATGTAGTACCTACCTAAATGATCACTTATTTATACCATCAAAAGAAAGGTGATAATAGGAAAAATGTTAACATAAATAATATTGATATCTCCTTTCCGCTATCGTTCTCATGTGCCTGTGATCATATTTGGTTTCTCCACTTTCGTCTGTATTAATAAATCTCTTTCATTCAACTCCTTTAATTTTTTTCCTACCCACATGCTGTATATAGCTTAGTGGCTTTAATTCATAATAATAGTCATACTACTGAACAGTAAGTTAAATAGCGGCCGTTAACTCACTTATTGCTATGCGCTTTAAAACAAAAGGACCACTGTAGTTATTGTAGACTAAACAATATTGGAGTTACAGTAAAACAAAACAGGTTCTTATCGTGTGTGTATAAGTTGAACACTTCAGCATTAGCGGGAACACCTTTGCCATTAAGAGTAATTTTATTTTGTTTGATCACAGCAAGATTGTGAAAAGGTGACTAACCTTCGAGTTTACAATGTCAACATTCAAAAGAAATAATTATCTTGTGGACACCGTATCTACTTACCTCTGACTCTTTCCTTTTGTGGGAGATCCCGGATATTTTGCATTGCAAATTGGTAAAAAGATTACATTAATTAAGATTTTACTCCTGATGGTATGTTTAAGGAGTGCAAGGGGTCCCATACAACAACTCATAGGACTGGAGCCAACCCAACTTGCTCGTGGTGTACTCTGCTATTTAACAAACGAGGCCACAAACCCATATTGTGTCGGTGGGGTGAGTGATAGCCCAAATTCCCTCTTATTGAGGGAGGCTTATATCCAGCAGTAGACGTTTATCGGCTGATGATGGTATCATTAAAAATTTTGAAACAAAATTACAACCTAAGCAGTAGCTCATGGTAAATGTGTGCCTGTATTCATCAACTCCGATCTAGGACTACGCTGAACATTAAGTGCCACTTACTATCAGTGTGTTGTTATTGAAACGGAAATATTGTCTACAGCCTTCAAAGTACATAAGGATGTCGTGTAACTTAACGCTAGTCATTGATATGATCAAGTTGCTCTGTAATTGTAATCCACTGTGATATGTAAACATAACCTTATTTCAATATAATTTATAGTTGAAGTGATATTGATTATTATTATAAGTGAATTGTCATAACTAAAAAAGAATTATGTAGGTACAAACCTAACCCTATTTTGTTATAATGTTATCTAAACATTTTTCATACAATGTTTGGTAAGTTTTTATTTCTGCCCTACACTTCGCGGAAGGAACTATACATTGCTATTTTAAATTTTGCTAACTGAAATCAAGATTTTTCTTTACTTAAGCATCTTGCGGGTTTCAAAGGTTATGTGATTTGTCAAGATTTGCCAAGTACTGATGTCATGAGTCATAAATTCTAATTCAAAGATCTATATAGTGAGATTGCATTGGCAGCAACTAAATGCGTATAGCCGAAGACCGAGCTAAGTTGCGTTCCTTGGGAGAAATCTATGTCCAGTGCTGGACTGCCGCAGACTGTTGATGGTGATGATGATGGTAGTGAAGTTATAGAATTAAATACATTTAAAATATTTAAATATTCTTATTACCATCTTATTGTAATGGGTACTAGTTCGCTGCATCGCCTCGCATCCAAATTATACATTTCAGATGCGATACTTTATTTGTATTAGCCAAATTTAGATGTGATGAATTATGGGAATAATCGGTGACGTCATTTGCATCATTCCGACTCACGTCACACCTCCACTGATTCGGTTAATACTAATTTTAGTTTTACGTACGAGGGCAACGTTTGCGATTGTGATACATTGATTTGTTCCGTATATTGCTTTATTTACTATCTTCAAAAAAGAAGAGCTACAATAAATTCAAGACACATATCAAGTTCTAGGAATAATTGATGCGTTTTTATAGATATTAACATCAAAGCATATTCTTCTCATCAGAATCGAAACTTTGTTAATTTATTTACGTTAAGAAATCGTGTGTCCCTGTGATGTGTAAAAAATTATTTACATTTCTATTAGTTTATAATATTTATTGCCATTAGATACAAATTTGCAATAAAGTTATTGTGCTGATGCTCTAGAAATTCGGTTCGATAAAATGGTGAAGCTCACGAAAAATTCGTAAAGTATAGGAAATCGAAGTCGGGTGTCCCCGTCGACCCTGTCAGCCCCGACAGCCCCCATAAGGCGAGGCGATGACCCCAATTGTTCGGGTCTATATTAAATATAGCAGACGAACTATTTGCTTACAAAGGGACAATTCATCGCCCGTGGCCGGCTTATTAAAACGTGGTGGGTAGCTGAGGTGGACGCGAGGGGTAGAGGAATAGACTCTAATTGAATGCTATCAATGTTATATGAGTTAGGATGATATTAATTAAAACGAATCAAAGAGCAGTGTACGATGTTTACTGTGTTTTCACTTACTTAGTACTAATATGTGGAAAGAAATTAGTTAATATCTAAGCCCATAGCCTGAGAAATGTTTCTGGGTTACCATTATGTAATCAAAATAGCATTGTCTACTATTGTAGTGTTTCAGATTTTAGGGTGCTGTAGCTAATTCATTAATTTAAATTTTAACAGAGCTTTTCAAATAGAAACCGTAATGTTACAGCAATATTGCATTTGGACGGTCGTTTCTGGTTGAGATTCTTACGTTCTGTAATTATTTCCTGTTAAAAGAGTTTTTTTTGTTACTGCATTTTGTTTCTTATTAATTCAGTAACTGCCCGAGTTAGACCAGTGGTAGAGTATTTTATATTCTCTCTAGCTACCCCATTTTTATCTCATTTGACGTCATGATAACACACCTGTGCTTCGTTTATCGTCACATTAAAGCCAAAGTATCCTGAGCAGATTGTACATCACCGACTTCGGCTTAGTTTAAATTTAATTTACTTTTCATGACATCGGCTGGCAGGTGCCTATGTCGGCATCAGAAACCTCACATATACTGTGTATGATCTAATATTTTAAAATAAAAAGTCCCGGCTCGGGGCATCTGAAAGCAATCAGAATTCGTACCCGCCGCGACCCTGACCCACATCACGCATTGCACGTTCAAATTAGGATCACTTAGGACCGCGATCGTCTGATTGATAACTATGATAAACATTACGCCAACCTACCCTCTCCATTCTTCAACTCCAACATCAACCTTAAATCATATCGTTGTAAGGTTGTTACCAAACATTACTACTCGCAGCCCGGTTGGCGCTCGATGAATGGGCTATAAACTGTATAATTGTATACGAAATATAGCACATGCTGCTCTAAATATATTTACGATTGTGTACTAGACGTCGTCACGTGCTCAGCCAGTGGTTCAAACGGCATGACTTTTATACACGTCATCGCAATGACGTAATTGTACACTATCTACTCACATATGCAGACGAAACCAATCGAACGAGCACTTTGTAGTGGATAGAGAAACCAGTAGTCCGTTATTAGTCTAACAACTCCGTGAATTATAGAGTTCTTAACACTGATTTTCTTTACTATATGACGGGTGGACAAAGAGAACAGTCATGATGTAGAAGGTAGTAGTAAATTAGTCGATTTCTTTGAAAGACCAATTTTACCACACTTTCAAAATTGGTTAATATTTGTTTATGATCGATGGAATTTATGGTGTATTTGTCACGTAATGGATAAAGAAATATTTTAAGTAGACCTTCTTCTTCCGATTATCGTCACCATCTCAGCTCCTTACCCGTTGGAATCCAAACCCGCCCACAGGAGAGTGTCCGCTGAGTTAACTCGAGGTGTATATTGGAGCGGTAATCGTGGGCGATAATTGAGAGAACACAAACTCGCGTTGGCTGCTCTGGATTATATATTTTTTTTAATATACGTTTGGAATTTCCTGCCAATCGTCAATTGGGTGAATGTTCGTAGTATTATTACAGTTAATAACTCCCGACTTAGCGGGGAAGCAGTATTTTTAAATAGATTACGTTAAAGAGATCACGCGGCAAGTCGAGAAAGTGAGGGTTATAAAGTCAAGAAGTCATCCATAACTATCTTACACGATGTTAATGAATCCCCTGTGGTTGCTGCAGCAGAGGAAATTACTGTGGTTAAGATACTCAACATCTCAAGACGGCGAACGTAATGTGGTTCAGGGTTTATAATTCTAATAAACACAACATTTCTATGGACAAGTTTACCTCTCACCATCAGGTGAACGTCAAGCTCGTCTCTTCTATTCAAAATTTACCCCTCTTCTGCAATTTAGCAAATATTCTCCAATTTAGTATTGGCCGCGTCTACTACTTCCTTTACCATTTAACCCACAACTACTCTTCTACATAAATATGTAAAAAAAGCATTAATTTTTCTCGGTACAAAAAGAATTGCCTATCTTACAATGAAATTTAATTGCAAACATTACAATTTATTTGTGTTTTATCGTGGTTACGGTTCAGGTTATAATTAGGTGGGAAATAAAAGTTAGTTATCGCCCCGCGATAAGATGGGCTACATCGATAAAAAACCGACGGATCATCTGTTAAGGTGTGAATACACAACACAATTACACGTTAATATTACAGGAGAAACGTAGCTTCCAGAAAAAGAGGAAACTTGGCTTTAGTTCTTTAAGATTTGCAACATTGCTAAGTGTCGCAGCTCTCTTGAAGATAAGCGGCTAAGTCTTAATGACGCACAGGCGACGGTGGTCCGAGGGCGGGCCCGCGCCCCCCTCCGACGACCGCGTAGC
>DWLS01003020.1:0-16642 GCA_018246255.1 Pachliopta kotzebuea | reverse complement strand
ATTTTTTAAGCGAAACTAGGTAACTAAGTAAGCAGTTTATTAGATGAATAAGTGATCACGGGTTTATTTTTTAATTTTATTTTATTTTTAGGACTACTTAAACCTATTACATGTAACATTAATTTGTAACATTGAAGAAAGTCAAGAGCCATTTATAAGTAGTACATGTTAGAAAAAAACCACAAACAATGAACATTCACCCAAGACAAATAGATGCAATCAATATACAAACAAAAAATTTCAGAACAAAAAAAAATCTTAACAAAAATGTAATATTTGATAAAGGAACGAGGAACTATAATTAACGTGATCTATAAATAGCCGCGAGACCTGGATAATGGCAAATTCATTGACCTTTTAGTAAATATTAAACTTTTCAGTAAAGGTACACAAATAATTATTAACTATATATACTACATACTACATTGTTTTAACATAGAATTTTTATATATTTATAAAATAATTGTGTAGTTTGTTTAAACCAATTTTTATTTTCATTATTTGAACCGATAATCTCTTCTTAATACTCCAATATAAAATACTTTGACTGCTTCAGTTCCCGCCCCAGAAGAAATAATTGCAACTTTTAAATATATCTTTTTTTTAAAGTGTCTGTCTACACGTTTACAATTTTTAAACTTATATAAGCATAAAATAACTCCTTACCCGTGGAGAACGGAAACGATTGAACAAAGTATTAATTTAAAAAGCTGGTCCGTAATCAATTAAATAAGACACATGTATTTTAGTATATTTGTTGTGTACGTGTATATATATATATATGTATATATTACCTTTGTAATATTTATGTATTTATTCAGCTATTTCAGTGTTCTTATTTATTTATATGTTTGAATTGTATCATCTTTTTATATTATTCATAGTTTTAGTACCTACCACAACATTTCACCTCTCCAAAGGTTTGCTGGTAGTGAATGCCTACTGGCATTAATCCTGCTTTTTGTGTACATTATTTTGTTAAAGGTCTTACAATAAAGAATAAAAAAATATTACTAGATTTTCAGAAAACTCTAAGCATAAAATAGTTATAGATTACCTTTTTTTCCAAAACAATTTTCTTCTAAAATGAAATTATAATTGGATGTCGACCGGCTTGTTCTGTTTACTTATGTGAAACGTTTCATGTATGTAAACATTTACAATGCACTTGCGCTGAAGTACTCGTGAAACGTTCAAAATGGTTTTGAGTGTATTCTAAAAATGTGCGTAAATTAGTTTTTAGAAGGAAAAGCTTCAAAAGGTTACACATATAAGAGATCTTTAATTTCCAAACCATTGGAATCTGAACCATAAATCGTTATGTATTCGTACTTTTCATAGTTACAATAGAAACCATCAAAAGACGTTACTTTCCCAACTTCTCTAATTATCAATCATCGTTAATCATGATTGACAGTAATTTTCATGCTATAAAATCTGCATTAATTTGCTTTAAAGACTTACCTTCAAATGCTCTTTTCATTGACTTTAGCATAGACAAAACAATAGGAGAAACACATAGCAATTCAATTTAAGTTGGCTATAAATGGTTGTTTGTTAACGACTCGCTTCACCTAGTGAAGCCTCAAGAATGTTTAATATGCGAGTAAACCTTCTACGTTATACTCGAACTAATCTTATTATGTTGGAGTAGAACAATGCTGTAATCAATAATAGACTGTAGCTTTCGCAACTGCGAAACATCTACCTGTACCGTAGCTACGGAATTAAATCGCTCGTGTTGAAGTAAACACTTTAGTATAATTGAAATACTACTTAGTAATAGTTATTAATTAAATTGTGCGAAGAAAACACATCAATAACATACAGCGGAGGTTTTAGTCTTTGATATACAACAATTATATAATCTTTGTAATACAAGCAAATAGTCTTCTAGACCAGTATATTTTACCATCAAACATTACATTTGTTTTTACTATTGTTAGGAATCTCAGAGTTAGAGTATGTGTTGGGGAAGCTAACTGCTCTCTCCCGGATGTGTTTAACAGAATTGCAGGGAGGCACCGGTGAGTTCCGTATGACATCACAGGGTCTTCTTGAATGCTCTAAGGATTACCACCTGGGGGGTTTTAGTGGGTATAAATCCCTCATAATCCTGACTTCTCCCCAAAAGCAGAAAGTTTCTTAATAGATTTATTCTTTAGAGGATTTCCTCCAAAAAAATAATAAAATAAACAAGGAATCCTAGTTAAGCACAAGACTATATAATTTAAAAATATACTGAGAACAGATATTTGTTATGTTATAATATAAGATCGTAATTATCCTAGACTAATAACAACTTTCACGGAACTCTTATTGAGTCAGTAATTATGGATATCATATCCGTGTTCCCAACGGCGATCTTCTGACTTCTGAAAGCAGGGAAGTTCAACGAAGGTCTTAATCTGAAAATCACCACATAACCTTGTCACTTTTAAAATGGATAGTATCATTACGTAGATACTGTTCCATACAAAAATATCATAAAATATTTTGCTGATATTTTGTAAGACGTTGAAAGAGTACTAATGTTCATGAATAAAACAATTACGATTCTTCAGATTGTCAAGTAGACGATAATACCGTTTAATCTTTAAATTATATAAACATTGAATTGAATAAAGAACCTCCATATAATAAAGCAAGCAGGATCACCGCTATGCCATAGAGATAATGGGTACTTATAACACCTTGGGTATCTTAGTCGACGTGAGATAAAAGCGTCTATGTAATCGGATGGACACTACATGGGATATCATTTACCATCAAGAGAAAGTCTTACTTATTTCTTTACATGATTTTATTTTAAAGAGAACTAGTTTTTCTTCTAGACATCGACTACTTTAATACTGTTGGTGCACCTGTCTCTTCACACCGTTGATGAAGGCCAAGCAGTAGATCCAAGTGAGTATTGAATTTTTAAAAACATTATTTTCTTTACTACTTTATATGTATTTTGTATTTATTTCAAAAGGATTTCGATATACATTTCACAAAATACGTGTTCTCTTTGAGTTTCCTCCATTACTGTTGAGTAAATTGATACTTTGATTTGAAATTCGCATTTTTTAAAGTAACCAAAAGGAATGGAATTGCTTTCGTACGCTCTTAACGTTAAGGCGAAGCGTAAATTTTCCTCAATAACATAAGAATTTCTAAATTAACGATTGGATTGATTTTATAACTTTAAAACAGTTCAAACATTTTAATAAATAATAATTAAACGTATAATATAGTTTGAAATTTTTAAACGGTTATATAGATAAATACATGTTCTTCTAGTCATTACCATCAGCTTGCGGTAGTTCACTGCTAAGGATTAGCTTCCAAAGAATGTCAGGTAGATTTTCGCCACAGACGAGCCTTTATCCCATCATTATTCTGCCAACACTATACATGATAACCAAAATCGAGATATACTAAACGGTAAAACACCCATATTTTCTCTGTAGTTCTATCATTATCGTAGCTATATTTGAATTTTAATTTAACACTGGAGAAATCGATAAATTGTTATTTGTCAACTTATAGGTATAAGAACTTAGACAAATATATAACTTATAAGTTTAGAAATAAAAACGTGCAATAAACTCCTGTAGTTTATTAAAGAGCAAGTTAGCGCAGCGACTGGAAACAGGAACAAACATTCTTTTAAGTTTTTGTAGAGGAGGAGTCGCAACAATTATAACTTTACACGAAAGTTGGAGAAACTAAGAAATTGTCCGTGACTTTAGTGTCTTTAACTTTTTTTGTTTCGTTATATTTTTTACACGTTTACTTTATCACAAAATATATGTTTTTTTCTACTATACAACATACTTACTTCTACTCTACTATATAATATATTTTATTAGTCTCTAAGTTTAAACTACTGGTTCATGTTTGTTGCCGGGAAATGTTGAGGCTGATACTATTACAGCGCCTATATCTACTGAAAAACGGCAATTATTTGGATAATGGTGATATAATCAATCACCTAAAAAAAGCCAACATACAGCTGTGTAAACGTTTTAAGTAACGATACCATTAAGTGAACCTCCTGCTCGTGTCGTCGTTTCTAACAAAATTGGGTACACTTTCCATTATAATTTAGATAAGAGAATTTGTCGCTACAAACATTATTTGAAGATCTTTATTGTATAAACGCCTATTTGCTACGAGAAAGGGTAGTAAACAAACATTACTGTCCTCCGGTTTTAGGAGAGCTACACAACATTAAAGGGCTAATGAGGTACGGTATCTGTATTACAAAATTCTGGTAGATCGTTTTTAAGCCCTTCAGTCATCGAGACTATTTTAATTCAATGACCTCATTAGTACACAAAAATTTGTACACAATTAAATTTGTCTATAAATCTAGGTTGCAAGTGTATACGTTATACTTCAACGTATGGGAAGGAGCGAGGAACTTTCAGCAGTCCAGACTACCCGCGCCCGTACTCCTCACAAGCCACTTGCTATATCTACACTTTCAGCGCATCCTCGCATCAGATCGTAGAATTACTTTTCACTGACTTCGACATATATAAAGAAAACCTTGAGTAAGTACTACGTGAATATATTAAAGTATTATTCAAGTTCAGAAAGTAGATTAAAGGAAAGAGAAGATGTACAAGAGAATATTAGGTCTAATATAACTTTAACGATACTTATACATTATAGACAACTTTTCAAAATTATTGTAATGAGAACTTTTTATTTATATTTGCTTAATATTTATTTTTATAGTATATTTTTTGATAATAATTAGTAACACCGTCTACGTTTGTTTTCACCATATGTCTAATTCAAGTAAATTTTTGAAAGTGTACTAACGTTTATTGTGTAAGAGAACGAAGTTTCCCGTAAAAGCTACTTCCGGCAAAACAATTTAGAAATTCAAATTATCAAACTGTATGCAACATTGTCTTTTACGATTATTTCCAAAAAAGAAGTTAAAATCTAATTTCATGGAACTTTACTACAGATTTTTTTACGTCAATTGTTATAACTACTGTGAATGTTAGTAGAAGGTTTTAGTAGATCCTTCCATCTTCTTCTCCTTCAAAGCAGTAACGTTATTATTATGTAGCTGTATGATAGGAGTTGTAGCTATTGAAATATATATAAGTAATAAGACTTAATATAATATTTCTGTAGGTGATGTGTAAACAATCTCAGCCAAACTGTTACAAAGTATTGCATACCATTAGGCGAACGTTTAGCGATAATGTGTGTTTGTTTTTAATGATTTCCGTTTCTGAAAAGAGAAATTTATTCACTATGGTGTTAAAAAAGTTCATTAGTAAATTAATGATAAGTTTAAAAATAGTTGTGCATGTGTACAACTTAAACTTCGGTGCCGTGTGAATAAATGTTCCGTGGTCGGAAATTGCAATGGAGCTTAATAAAGAAACTACTTTCTCACAAACGCGTTCTATTTTAAACTGTGTTCAGTAAATTCAAAGAGTAAAAATAAAAACAGAGTCGTTTCAGAATGTTATGACTTAGAATTCTCAAAAAAAAAAGCAGCACAAAATTTTTAGTTTTAAAGTTCAAAAAATATATTTTGTTACTGTTATAGTTAAAATCATTAAAACTAGGGGAGTAAGGAGTAACAACTCACAGGACCCAAGCGAACCTCACCTGCTTGTGATGTACCCTGCTGATCAACAACCGAGGCTCTAGATCCCCACCAATTCGCATTGGGCCAGCGTGGTGAGAGATGGCCCAAATCTCTCTATTATTGGGGGAGACTTATGTCCAGCAGTGGACGTCTCTTGATTGATCATGATGAATAATTCAATACCGCAGTTTATTAATAGAATAATGTAGTGCTGAAGAGCAAGACCTATTTTTATTATAGTAAAACATTTACATGATTATTATATAAAAATTAGTAGAAGGAAAAGATTTTTTGTTCAGTACATTATAATTATTATTATCACTGAATTTATAGTGGAGTATAAATATAATATTTTCGTACCCTGAAATATAATTTTTTGTTCAGTTAAATACTTACTAAGATAAAATTTCTGTGCTTGTTGATACATGAAAACATTATTTTTCACAAGCTTTTTTAAAAATGTTTAAGCAAATTAAAATTTGGGTAACGTTACTTATTTAGCATAGTTATTACCTCTAAGGAAAAAGTTAGGTTTAAAATGTGGAAAAGAGGGCTCTAGTAAGATAGAAAATATTTACATTTTACTCTGGATCATGTTAACTATAGATCATGTATAAGTTATTTTTTCTTAGGTTAACTTTACTTGTTTGCAGTTGTACTCGTGGGGATTTTGTTAAGGTCTACTTGGAAGGCCGTGTCCACGGCCCCGGACCACCTGGTGTTAACGAATACTCGATATGGTCCCGGTTGTTGTGTGGAAGTAGAGCTGATGCACCACCTGCGCTCTTCTCACACGGACCTGTTCTCATACTGGAGTTGAATATCGGAGAGAAAAGATCTAATGCTACAGGATTCATCGGCACTTTTAAATTCATAGACCGCAGTAAGTTTTTATAATTTTTTGGGGTTTCAAGTTATAGGAAAAGTATTCAGTAATAAAAGAGAGGGCTTTTTTCTTTTCTTTACTAAGTTTATGATAGGATATACATTCACTTGCTTATAACAACGTGGCGATAGTTATGATGATATAAACAGAACCACATTGCGCTAGTCGCCTTGTGACATATGTTATATATGTTGTTACAGTAACACACAAATATACAACTCTTTTCAAACTGGAATACAGAGATGTTTGTACACTGCTATTTGTCGACTGCGATAGTCTCCAGCAACAGAGACCTTCCAACAGTAAAGGGATTTAGTTTAAAGGATGAAATCTGTACATATATAATATGTGACGATCAGAAATATTTATGAATTTTGTGCTGAAAGATATTTTATTTTTTGTTAAGGAATCTTTGAAACCGACGGAGTCCATGTTCAGAACACCTGGTGCGATTACGTGTTCGATTCGCATCCGAGCAAACCCTCGTACGGTCGCTTGTATAGCCCGAGATATCCCTCCAGCTATCCAAGCAACGTCCGCTGCAATTACCACTTTAATGCGAGGTAAAGCGTTTAATGAACTGAAAATCACGACAGTACTTCCATCGTACAAATTGCTTACTTTATAAAGCTATTATTACGCTTTTTTTTAATAAATAATACTTTTGTTACACAGTTTTTGTTTTTCAGGAAAAATGAACGGATTAAATTAGTGTTTGAAGAATTATTTTTGAAAAAGGGCGATGAAAGGTACCATTTACATATTAATACTTTTTATTAGGAAGCTAACATGACAAGTATTTTTTGAATTAATATAGAAGTATTGTATGAAGCATAGTTATGCTAAATTAATATAATAAATTTAAAGATAAACTCGAAAATTAAAAATAAAAAAAATTATTAATTATATAAAAAAGTACTTTGTATTTATCTTTCAGTTGCCTTAATAGTGCCGATGTGATCAAAGTATACGACGGGAGATCTACTACAGCTCCTGTTTTATCAATCCTTTGTAATGAAGTCATCGGTGAGTTTTAATTTTCTGTTATTTGCATTGTTACTGATTATTATTATTATCTGCGCATTTATGAAATAGTAGAACGATTTACAATAAAAGAAGACAGCAGAAATTTTACATACATAAGCAAAAAGTAACTAATGACATTAATATCTCTGTGTTTTAAGCAAAACAATCATCATAAAAAAATTATTAGTTTCGTTAACAAATTCAAAGATCTCTTTTATAATTTATCTATGTTAAATTAATACTGTACAGTTTCAGAAACATTGATTTACAAACTTCCTTCCAGGTTACGAAATCTTATCAACCAGTGATAAACTATTAGTACAATTTACAGCGAATTCTAATATACCGGGACAAGGATTTAAAGCAAGATACCAATTTCAAATAGAAGACAATTCAAGCAAAGGTTTACTTGTTTAATCTCATCATTCACTTTAACCCTTTTCATAGTCGAACTAATTTAAAAGTAACCCAAGCAGTTTTGGAAACTAATCATTAGATTAAAATCTCACGACGAAATTTGAATTAATGTAGATAGAAATTTGGCTTTCTACAAAAGAAAATTACTTTATAAATAGGGTAAAACTACATAATATTTTACACGAAGCGACGAGAGCTCGAACCCCAAATGAATTTGAGCTTCTCGTGAAAGAAAACATTGTAAGGAAATAACATGTTTCAAGAATAACTACTTTATACATGCGACTTTCGGAAACCCTGTCTTAGCTAGTGAGGTGTTTATTATTACACAAGATTTTATCTACTTTTTTTAGATGTGGATGCATTAAAAACCAATATTGATGAGCCGGTGTCATCATTCGGCCCTGCAGCTAGTGCAACAAGTGAGTTTCTAATTAATTTCAAGTCAAGACATTCTAGGGTGAGTTTAAGGATTCTCTTTTGCGATCAAGTGGCGAGACGTTATCTAAATTCGTTTTTTATATACATTTTCTATTTTGTATCTAAGGAGACTTTTTATAGTTTTACCCGTTTGTCGTGTTTTCAGTTTCGTCCTGTCATCAGATATTTAGTAGCGATAAGAGCAAGAGCGGTACATTCACGTCACCGAAGTATCCAGCGCCGTATCCGCAGAAAACTCAATGCCATTACGACTTCCTGGGACGGGGGCGAGAGAGAGTTCGCCTGGTCTTCGAAGACTTTTATTTGCAAAAAATCACACCAAATATAGTAGAGTAAGACATGAACTTTCTTCATATAATTTACTTAAGTTTAAACTTTATCTAAATATACTCGTAAGTGTGTAGTGATTCAAAATGCTGCTACTGTATTTGGGACAGTTACCCGAAGAGCACAGAAAATAGCTTCGAATTAAACCCGGCTTTATTTCAGAATCTCTGCAATACTAGACCGCTACACAGTGAAGTGGTTTAGATTTCTAATCAAGGCGTATATTCGTACTGCACAGTACATAAATCTCTATGGTATAGTGAACATGCAATTTTGTCTTACCATTGTGGTTAGTGGATAATAAACCCGTAAGGCAATGATTTCATGCTTATAAAATACTAAAAATAAACTTTGGTTAATGTAACTCCTTATTAACTAATAAAAATGTTATTAACTGTTTTTTTTTTTTTCATTTAATGACTATTACTAAATCCATAATTTCTTTTACAGCTGTGATAGCACAGATTCTGTAGATATATTTTTGTATGTTGACGGACGATTGGAGAAAATGGCATCGTTTTGTGGGAACGAGCTACCAAAAGCTATTATGTCAAATGGACCCAAGTTGTCTATTGTATTTAGAGGGATCTATTCTTCGAGGAGCAGCAGGGGATTTAAGATTTCCTACAACTTTCTTATAGGTAAGATTAATAGATTACGAAGACTCTTAACTCTTTTATCTGGGAGTTCGCATCCAAGTAGAAGCAGAAAGTCACTCGATTGTAAGTCATAGATACCATAACAATACATCGCTAGTATGAACGATATGCACAACTTTCTGCTTCTTTATAGGCATATGATATTAGTCTCGTTACTCCTGTAATTTTAAAGCTTCAGCGCACTTTAGACTAGACCATATGTATGAGTACACACTACTGTATCGAGAAATAGGCGCTTCAGTCATACTTATCTAAACAGCCTCCGGCAACCTACCACCGGCTATTTTAATATATGTTGATAATTGTATATACTATAACATAAACCTAAAGTGACGAATAATGTAATATATTTTCTATTTGTAAAGATTACGCCATCAAGTCTGGCAAGCAGCTTTTGGAGTTCCCCTGCGCCTTTGTGTTCAATAGCAGCGAGCGGGATCGGGGTGTTGTGACCTCACCTAACTACCCAGGCGTTTATCCACGAGACACTGAATGTAATTACTTCTTCTACGGCAACCGAGACATGAAAGTGGGCCTTCATTTTACACATTTCGATATTGAAGGTGTGATCCCGTAAGTTTATGTTCTAATTTCCATTAGCCATCTATCGGTTGTCGTTAAAGAATCACATGTATTATAATTGCCTCAATCGACGAAGATCACTACAACAGATATTGAATGATAATGATAAAACTTAGACCAGGCTTAGATTATGTTATAAACTATCACAACGTTTTAGATTTCGAACTAGAGAATCATTACGAGATAAATAATGACATAATTAATACCTAGGTATAAACAATAAGATCGCAGATAATTTTTCAGTTGCAAAGTCGTATCTGCGAGCGATTATTTGCAATTTTCGAATCAAATGATCGACCCATCAAGCACACGGTACTGTGGACAGTTGAAAGAGCTTCATTTTACATCAGAAAAAAATTTCTTGCGACTAACCTTTAAGTCTAACGACCGTCTCGACGCGACTGGATTTAGAGCGAACTACATTTTTCTAAGAAATTCCGAAATGCATAGTATGATTATGCCTGAAGATATCAACAGTGGTAAGTTCACCATACTTGTCTTTTATATATCCATTACCTAACAAACTTGATTGGCTAGAACATACCAGATAGACAATAAGTCTGCTTTTTGAAAACTTACGTACGGTTAAAATTATTAAATACTTGAGCTTCAAACAAAATGATGGTTATAAACCAATACATCATTGATCGTTTGTGGTATCCTAGTTGAAATGAAAAAGTAAAATTGTAATGTTATATGAATAGTAAAATTGTAATGTTAGTGGAACAAGCAGTGACTAAAAGAAAGTTAAATAAATATTAAAAAATTAATTATGTTATGGTATTTAACTGTCTTTAAAAATATTCTAAAAAGACTTACAATTTTTAACTGGAAACTATAACTGTTGTTACGGCACCAATATTCACTTAAATTATCACAAGCTTGAATAAGCCGTTGTTTATGTTTAGGCTTTATTTCAACTTATTTAAGAATTAGATCTTTTTCTTTACAGCTTCCCTGTCGTCTTATTACAATGCAGTAACAACGCAGGTAATACTTTTTATATATCTGTTAACTCTCAGATAGTATTTGTATCGGGGCTAGTATATTGAAATGTAAATTGTGAATAAATTACTTTTACTATATTTTGTCTTTTATTAAAATATTATTTCGTTAATAAATAATAGCTTACATATTACATCATTGATATCTTATTTTCTATATGCAAATTTTAATATTTATATGTAAACATATTAATATTTATATGTTTACATTAAATGTTTAGTTCATATAACGAATATTTTCTAAATAATTTCTATTTAACTATAGATGGACTATATTATTTTTTTTAGTAAAACTAATTTTTATCAATATACCCGAGTATTGCTAATATTAGATCCTATATTTTCTATAATCTTCCTAATTATGTCTAAATTACAATTTTGGTTTAATCTTTCGTCATGATTTCGAAATCCTTATATATTTTTTCACTCTTTTACTTTGTTATTCCCTTCCATTTAATAGAAACAAAGTTCTACAAAAAATTCAAAATCATAAAGGCAATAACCTATATCATTTATTATAATTAAAATAACTATGATGATATTATTTAAACTATCACAAGTATATAACCTTACTGTTTAATTAGTCTTAATTTCTAGTTGCAGTTTAACACATTGAATGCCGTAATAGAAATGACTAACAAAACCCTTTTTTAAGAAAAAAATTTCTTAGTTTTCATAGGTAATCATTAAAACGTATTCCATTTTTTATTAAGAATAACAACTTTCCAGGAAAACAAAGAAAATTCTCTTCGGTCACCTTTTACCGCTACGGCGCTATGGGACATAAATACAATTTACATTATGAGGTCACCGTTGACCTACACGTTCAGCGTGTTAAAGAAAAATTATACTATATGCAAATCTATAATAACCTTTAACTAAAGAATTTTTTTTGTCAAAAAAGAGACCTAGAGGACGATATCACACGTCGTCAATTTCTTCCGGACGATTAGCGGCAACGTTGGCACATAAAACGATTATGTGATTCAGAAAACGGTTCTGTAAGTAAAAGTATAAAAAAACTAGGCAAAAAATAGGAAACCTTACTTTTTCCAGAGTTAAGTGCTAATTAAGTTCGAAACTTGACTGACTTTACTTATATTTTGTTTGTGTGGGAAGTAATATTTTCATTAACAAACATTACTGTTATAGTTTGAATATTGCTATATACTAGGGAAGTTTAAGTAGACTTTTTTTAATCTTTATAGCCTGGCTATTTGATACATGGCTTAAAGCACGTGATATTACTTGATATACTAACTGCACATAAATTGGAAAATTCATTGGTGTAAGCCGGTTTCGAACCCGGTACTCACGACGTGAAAGGCAGGCGTTCAAACCACTAGGCCATCACGGCTTTGGGGTAACGAGACTTAACACCTAATGTCTCAAGACAACGAGCGCAATGTGTTACTGTGTATAATACAATATATTAACTAGCTCGGCATTGTTATTGGCAAGTATACCACTTACCATTAGGTGAACGTCTTGCTCACTTCATCATGTAGTCGAATATAAAATAGAAAGCAGCTCATTGACAAAAAAGAAATCATCACATTAAAAGAACTGACGGGAAGATTAAAGTTCCTTAAAGCTAAGACAGAAATGATTAGGTGTGAAATTAACATAAACTATTAATCCTCTGATGAGATAGATTCCGCCAAATTAACTTTCTGCCAACTCTGTAGATTAGCGAGACTTTCACCAGAGGTTAAGAAATACCCCATAAAAACATGACACCTGTTAAAATATTACATACATCACCACATTGCACTAATTGGATTGGGAGGTAAGATAGTGAGTCTCGTTACCCCAGTAATGTTACTAGCATACAACACCCTTCAAATCGGAACACAGTAATGATCGCACCATATTCTTTGTCGGCTTTAATAGAAGCTGCGGTGGTACCTATGTATCTTTTTTGGCGCGAGGGAAATCTTCAAAAGATACTCTGCTTCAAGAGGTAAGTGGGATTTGTACCCACTAAAACCCCCTCGATGGTCATCCTCAGTGTATTGGGGAAGGCTCCGGGATCTCCTAGGGAACTCACCGGTGCCTCCCTGCACTGCTGATAAGCACATCCCGGGAAGACCTGTTGCCTTCTCCAGCATAAAGAGTATGCTACAATAAAATACGAGACCACTTCGTACTTGTCGTCTCATGGACTCACTCAATGTGTAGTGAGGCCCTCTCCCTCAAAGCCCGCGAACCCGAAAACCCTTTTAGTCGCCTTCTACGACAGGCAGGGCTTACCTTAGTCCTATTCTTGATAGCCCGAGACTACAGGGCTAAGTGGTACCTACCTAGACGGTCTCCGGCAACAGAGACCTACCAGTAAGGTTTTTTAATAGTACTGTATAGTGAGGTACTTTAAAGAATAACAAAAAAAAAATAAACAATGAATTGGAAACCTTTCTTCGTTAGGTTAATTAAACCTTGAACAGTGTAAGCCCTTGTCTATTTTGAACATGAACGAATAATAAAGAACGAAAATTCCAATTAATTCAGGTAAGACAATACTTAAGGAGCACTTGAATTGGTAATGTACGTTTGAGTATCCTTTAACAGTATCCATGAATAAAGCCGCTGAAGATTTTTTTTAATTATAGCGGAGTTCATTGTGACGTGTATACACCTGAAATTTTGGTAAAGTAACGTGTTTTAATTGTTTGTAACTTGATTTCTATCCTACTATCTTTTGCTTTTTAATTCTGCCTGTGTTGTAATAATATAAAAATCTTGATCGTTTTGCAAAAGAAGGCTTCGAATCCCAGCAGTGGTAACATTAGTTCAGATATAAAGATTAAAAATTATACTAAAAAGATAACCTCTGTGAATTTCGTCTAATATAATGTAAATTTAAGTTCAGCTAGGGATAATAGATTGAATAGAGTAAGTTATCATAAGTTAAGTGCTTTGAACACTGATAAACTTGTCTTAGTGGAGCTGAATAGTTCTAAACTGTAAAGCCAGATTGCAGCACTTATATAATTAAAATAGTACCACAACTGCTTTAATAAACTCCCTATAGCAAACATCGCAAACTTTTACAATGAAACTACAACTACAAAATATTTCAGCGAAAACTCTTTTATTTTATTTTTTATTCTTTATTATTCTAAATATACAATTCAGTTACAAACTAAGCATAAATAACTAACATAATAAAATTAGAAACAATCCCCTGGTAATCTCCAACTGACAACTATTGTTATTACATACCTTACAACCATACTTGTTCTTAATAAAAGCAAAAAAATAATATTCATAATAATGTTAACTAAAAACCAGAAAACATTTAAACAATTGTCTATTCCTATATCATATACATTTTATATTTTTTAAAACTTTGGTTTTATTTTTATTAATAATTTAATAAAAAAAAATCAATAAAACTCAGATAGAGATATAGTTTGTATAGTAAAGAATTGTTACAATAAATGATGAAATATTTCTTCCTATTTTCTTTCTCCATTGTAATAGTGGAGTATAAATACATGTTTTCCAATTACAGTAATGATTAAATAAAATAAATTTATTATTATTAATTATTGTAATAATACATATTATTATTAAACTTGTAAATACTATACTATTGAAAATGGGCACAAACAACGAATCGCTCAATACATGGTCAAAGAAGACAGAGGCCAACCTCATTTGACAAGCATCATCTATATATAAACCAGGAAAGGTAAGCCTTTTTATTTAAATAGATATATATTATTTTTATGGTACTATTTGATTAGTTAAGATGATATTTAAATACATCGGTGACATGTCGTACTTTTAACATTTAATTTTAACCTATTTTTGGTAGTTTAAATATTGCTTTAACATATCATAGTGTTACAAGGGATTTCTATACATGCCTGGAGCTGGCAATACTAGTACTTTTATACCTGTTAATTTTAAGCTTTAATGTTTTGTGTGTATTGTTGTCGATGTGTCTAAATAAATAAATAAAATGTCTAATAAAGCATTTTTCAAATGCTCGTAACATACAATTACAATTCAATACGATTCAAGAATGGCCGCTCAAGCGAATTAGTTACAGAGTTCCCTGCGAAATACTTTGTTACACGTGGGAAAATGGGCCAAAACATTTGATTAAAAAACTTTCCCTATTTCTGGCTCCAACGGCAGATAAATTTTTAGCCTCGGCAAAAAGGGTTATTTTAAAAACTGTTTAACAATGTTTAAACAATTTATGATTTAGAGGCAATTTTATTTCATGTAACCTATATTCCCTTATGGGTGCTACCGATCGGTCAGCGAAAATAACGCAATATTAAAAAGGATGCGTGTCTAACTTTACCTATTACTAAAAGAAATAATGCGGTAAAACGTTTATAATAGTGATAGTAGAGTAGATTTATAATGTAATAATAGAGTAGAAATCTTTTTAACCAAAGAAAAAAAGGTATTTGAAAAGAAGGGACAGAAAATGACTTCAATGCTTATATTTCTTTTTAAGTCACTCACCTGTTTTATTACAATTGTTAATTTTAATATACACAGAAAATAAAACGAAGAATGTAAAGAAAAATTAAAAAACAAGCTATCAGTCGATGGTTTTTTTTTTATTTTGTTTATGATATGAATAAAGAATCGTGTAGTGTTGCCGCTTAAAGAAACTATAAAATCATTTTCGCTGAGTGTATATAGTTCACGGAACGACTTTGTTATAGAGTACTTTTGTCTGGAAAGTTTGAGAACACGATTATCGTCTGTCTACATATACGATAGGGATAGGTTGTAATTTCTACGAAGAACTCTGACAACCTTTTTGTATGAACAACCAAAAAGTTTTATGTAAGGGATATGTTCTGTTATTGAGTGTACAAATATACTTTTAAACTAATGTTGCTTAAACAGTTACATAAAAATTATTAATTATATATCAAAAGCAATTACATAAATAAATCAATATTATTATTTTTTGATAATTGTAACATTTCGTATAGTAAATAAATTGCTATAACAACATCGCTGTGTTCCGACTTTCAACACATGAGGGCTATATTATTCTGGGCACTTTACCATACAGGGTTTTATTGTCACTGATTATTATGTGAATTTGAAATCAAGTGTTTACCTAATAAAAAAAATAATTTCCTTAAATTGTTTAAAAAACAATTTTTGATATTGCAGAATTACTTATATCGATAAAAACGGGAATATGCGTGAATTTTACAAAAATCCTTTTAAAGAAAACTGGATTGATTGAACGAAGAAGTCGTAGTTATATGACATAAGCAGAATGGACCAGCATCGTATCTGCCGAAGAACTTTACTCCTCTCGGAGTTAACCTTCGGGCAGAAAGAGGCACGGCAAAAAGAAGAATGTATGTATGTTAAAAGACTAGTAATCCTTTAACGCTATTATATAGCTTGTATGAACAATAGTTATCTTGTATGTAAAAAGAAAGCATCAAAACCGCTTTAACCAAGATAAATTCAAAATACATCCATTCCCAAATTACTGTACGTTTGCCCCTAACATGTATTATGTAGTCATATATCTTTTTAAATATCCTTATGTATAGATGGTTAAAGGACTATATTAATAAACGCTTTTTTTTTTTTTTAACGCGGGGAAATCTTTTACGGACGTTCCGCCGGTGCCCTGGGTGGGCCTGGAGGGGTGTGTGGGACTCGGCCTGGGCGGCCCCTACCCACTAAACCTACC
>DWLS01003019.1:0-16644 GCA_018246255.1 Pachliopta kotzebuea | reverse complement strand
GAGACTGGAAGAGAAGAACATGTTGTGCCGACCCTACATAAAGTGGGACCAGGGCAGGAGAAAGAAGAAGAAGAGATGTAATAAAATAGCCCATTTAATCTTTTCATTATTGGGATTGGGTGTGATCACTTGTAGCAAAGACAATATCTAAACAGGCCAAATGCACATTGATATGCAAGATAAGTAAGATGTTATAACTAGTTAATATGTTTTTTATTGGCTCCAGATATCTCCATCATCTTAACCGATAGATGTCCACTACTAGACATAGATCTCTAGAATATATGATTTATTGATTGATTTCTTCATACAGCTCCTGATTAATACAATGATGAAATATAATTTAGTGATTATATAATAATTTTTGTCAGTCTATATCTATATAATTTATTTGAAATTGCTATTAAGGTTTATTTTGATTGTGATAGATCTCTCGCTGGAGACCATCTAAGTCATAGGTTCCTAAAGCGCCAGCTTGCGGCCGCTGAACATTATTTGAGAGGAGAGGGAGAATACATTTTTAATTTTTGATTATTAATAGACTGCCATAAAATTTATTGTAATTAACTATTTATATAAAAGGCGTTGAATTTTTTCTATTCTTGTAAAGGATGCGGTAGTTTATAAAAGTTTGGAAATCTATGGTCTAGTTGCAAACACGATTGTTCCGGTTTAAAGGCCGCTATGGTTAGTGGAAATTACTGGAGATTAAGAATCAAATATCTTATACTTCAAAGCGTCGAGCAAAAGGGGGTGTTGTGTATATGATCCTAACTAGCACCACATTGTTATGGGCGGGCGGGTGTATCACTTATAATGAGCTGAATATTTTGCTCTTTTAGTCACTTTCTGAAATAAAAAATGTTATGTTTTTAGATGATTTAGTTCCGAATGGCCTGGTGCTGATTGTATCTTCCAACTGCAATAGATAGATATTTTTTAATTGTTTAGTTGTAGTAAGAACTCACGCCATATTATCGAGGTAGGTAGATATCTAAGGTGCAAATGTTCCTATGAGTGTTAGCTGATATCACGTTTGGATATATGAAGTGGTTTGTACGTTTGTGTATATTCCAACCATTTCTATATAGCCTCGGTAAGAAAATTGATATGTGAAAAGATTTTTCTAATAACGTACTTTATCTTAATAAAATATACAATTTTAAAAATGTTATTTTATTCAATGTATCAACTCAATTTTGCTATAATACGATGTATTTGGACTTATTTAGTTATTTTTCAATAGTATTGTACACATCACATCAGAAAACAGCAGTTTGTCGATTGCAATAGAAGCTGCGATGGTACCTACATAAATAGTCCTCTGCATCAGGAACCCCCAATAGATGGCGCTGATTTTAACACCTTGTACATTGTCTTAAGCGAAATGCTTATGATTTTTGTATCAGTAAAAAAGAAATTAAACCTAAAAAAGATTTTTGTTTATCTATGAAAATGAAAACCGTCCGCCTCTTGTAGTTTGAGGTTGAAAAAATGTTTATCAATAGTGATACAAAACATATTTTTAATAAAATAAACAGATTTCTTATTGTTCTTGGGATTGGATCTTCTCTAACGAGGAGAGAACAGTTATGACTGTTTATGAACGACACGGATCATAAATGCAAATTGGTTATTATCAAGTGGTTTAAGCTCTATTAGAATCAAACTCGCGTGTCTGAGAATTTAACCGCGTACGACTGCTTGTGCAGAAATATTACAGTTACATACAATTAGTTTTTGATCAATCAAAAAATCCCTCGTTATAGGTTATTAAATTAAATAATTATGTTAAAAATGTTTATTTAAAAAAAAAAATACAATAGGATTCGTTTAGTATATATTGATTTAAAAAGTGATAAAACGTGTTTAGTTGATATCCAATAAATTTCTTATTGATGTCTAAGTGTCGTATCTTTGGAACTGTATGAGAATCACTAAATATGTAGTAACAGCACCAAGTACCTGCAATCATGAAAGAGGAGGCCTTTAGTGATAGTATAGAACGTTAAGTTAGCTGTAATATTATCCATCTATATTTACATCTACTATTTACTTAATCTTTGCTTCGAGATGGGTTAAATAAAAGTGAAAATATTTTGTTTTTATTTTACGTAAAAGTTATTTTTCATCTTTTATAATGTAATTTTGAATCGGTTAATATTTTAAGATAACGCCTGCACAGCACAGAAAACTTTGTCATCTGTACGTGCATAAATACGTAATTTTATAAATGTACCCAACTCTGGGCTTCGCCACACTGTTCAAGATTTTCAACTGTATAGTAATCATTTTCGGGATTTTTTTTATTAAGATTGTAATTTCATGACATGATTTTTTAAAATGTTTACTCTGATGGAAACAACAATAGATATTATGATAGAACAAACACTTACAGAGGCTACCAGGGGCCGATCCAGTGTGCACATTCCCATTGGTGAGTAAGTTACAGATTGCAACATCAATTGTCTCGAGAACACTTCGAGTCGGGATGGCAGGCTGCCGTTGGACGGCGCAGATCGCATTAGCCTACATACCAGCTCCTCGGTTCTCTTACCCTGAAAAAATATCTACATTATGCACTAGGAGATGAATGTACTGTGTGGTTTTCAAATAAGTTGCCATACTTTAAATTCAAAAATTATGTTAAGCGTCTGTTACAAAATAACAAAGAACCTCGGTGATAGTGTAGTGGCATGGCTCTACCACAACGAACATTCGCAGCATGTGGGTCGCGCACCAGAGGAACTGCAGCACGAGGAAGTGGATCCTATTCGTCGATACAACTGTAAACAGAGTGCGAATAGGTTCGTTATTTATGATGCAAGCAAGATTTAAGAACCAAATATTTTTTTTCTGTAATTATATAGATTAATGCTTTGCTACGCAATGCTTATCCGAAGTATTGTACCTGATGTTAAGTGGTGACGTCTTTGATGTCTAGAAGTTTTAGTAGTAGAAATATAATATGACCTACAACTGACACTCGTATCTTTTTTTCTTTCTATCTTTAATAGGAATGAGAGTGGAAAAGGAAGTTAAATAAAAAGAATAATTCTGTACTCACTAATCTCCATGATTAAGAAGTACGGTGTGACGATCAAGTGCAGCAACGTTGATATGAGTATAAGGATAAGAGGCAGGCCGTAGCTGCAGTCCAGAGCTTGCACAACGTCACACAGGGCTCCGTGTAAGCAGGCCAACCTGCGAACTGCCTCGCATGGTGGCACAATGAGACGAGGCTCGCCTGTTACTAGGAAAAATAAATATTACAGCTACTATTAGTTGCATGAGGTCGTCTTTGTTACCGTAAACTTAAGAAATTGATGTGTTCTTGTTTAATGAATATTAAATAAGGTTTTTGCTCCTTCCTCAAACAAAGCTTATTAAAAACCTTAAATTTTTGGTTATTGAAGCATAATTATAATTTTTTTAAATAAGTAATTAGAAAAGCTATGAATTCAAATAAATGATGCCTTCACTAATGAATGTGTAACTTTTTGACGAATACGTTTTATATCAAATATGCACGCACATATTTTGTTTCGATCGATTGAAGGTATCGAAATTATTTACCGGTATTGCGAATAATGACGCCGTGGTCTTGTTCTTCTGTACTGTCCAATAGAAGGCCGACGTTGGCACAGCGACGCGGCTCGGTGGTGGCCACTCTTATCGCCAACACATTGAGAGGAGGAGGATCGTTCATTTTCTTAACTGAAAACAGTTTCATTACACTTAATTACAACAGTACCAATTTACCATTTCAAAATAAAATCGTTACGTTTTTAGGTGCAAAACGTTATTGTTTCTTTTATAGAACTAATGTATATTAGGAAACAGGCATGCGGCTTGGCCAGTGTCGTAGTCACATAAGAAAACATTTCTCGAACCAGACCGTATCATTCTACTGTGGTTCAAAGTTGCGAGGATGCTTTTGTCGAAAACAAGTGGTTAGAACGTGGCCGTGAACATCATATCAAGCAGTTCCCCAAAATGAATAAGACTAACAACATCGACGTTATCCTCACAGTAGTTATTTAAGAAAAAAAATTGACCCTCTGCTTATAGTAATCTTACCCGGCGCTGACACGATTTTTGCTGTTAATGCGAGTACATTATTGACAGCTTGAAAGCGTGCTCGGATGGAGAGCGCCGTAAATGCGAACTGTAGCTCTAAGATGATAGCAACGTACCACAAAAGGTAAAAACCGATGTAATTCAACACGACGTTCCCTGCAACGTGTAATGAACGATTAGGTAAAATGTATATAGCATGAGACCATAAATATAAATAATATACTCACATTCTCTCTGGAATTTTTTCGCTTGGAGCACATAAAAGCAGAAATCATCAGTGATAAGTATGGAGAAAAAGATGAGAATTGCCAACAATATGGCACAGAGTTTCCGCTCCGTCGCTCGGGAATAGTGTGCGCCGATGCTGTGATCCACCTGAAACAGTGTATAGAAATTATTTAAGGTAACGGGGTTTAACTGAACAGTTGAAAATACTAAACTAAAGAATTTCGTAATCTTAAATTCCATCATTAAAATAGAAAGTTAACAAGAAAGAAGTTCAAGGAGTAAAAAAAGAAAACGCTTTGACCAAACCTTTGCGTTATTTTTATCTACAATGATCTAACATTTGAGTTAAGTAAAAAATTCCAAAGATTAAAGTAATACAGTAATGACATTATGAGGATGGTATCTAATCAAATGGGATTGAAAAATCGTACGACCTTCAAATCCCTTGTTGCTCCAGAATTATTACAATGACCTCCGTGCAAACCCTGGTAATAGTTAAACATTAATTCTACTGATAGCATATTTTAAAGCAGAGATCGCTTAGGAAATTTAATATCTAAACACAATTTTTACAAATTATTATCTAAGCTTAACACAAACAGAAACAGAATAAGACCGCATTTTGTGGAATACGTTATAAGAGACACCTATATTTAACAGTAGATATCCATCGGTCGAGATAAAGGTGATAATGTGCACACTAGAAATAATTGTAATTCAGGTAAACGCCGTGTGGTTATTAATGTAAATATTATTATTTCTTAACATGAATTAAGTATTTTAATCTTAAAACATATAAAAAAGAATATTCTCTAAATCTCTAACGTGCGTACGGAGTTATAGGGAGAAAACTTACAGACGCGATGCTCTCCATAAACTTGAGCATGTTGCGCATGCGCTTCGGCGCACCGTACACACCGGCGCCTGCGATTACCACCACCACCAGCACATCGCACGTCGATACTACTTGCGACATCCTCGAGGACATCCGGACGGACAGCTCGATACCCACATTTATCTCAGCCACCAGACCGAATATCGTGGAAATTACTGAAAAAATATTTCTATAATTTACTCTTCTAAGTAGTCGCTATAAGCACTCAAAATCGAATCAGAAAGCTCCGTGTTACAAGGGAAGTTGTTATTCGCTGATCCAAAGAAAGAGTTAAAAAAAATACGTGGTGTAAAATAGAATATTATTATGTTGATTAAATGTTATCTCATGTAAACTGTCTTTCGAAAAGTCTATTGCAAATTTAAAAAATGCAGTAAAGCTCTTTTATAAGGATAATAAAAAAATGTATATTTGTAAATCGAAATGAAATTTGTTTTCATACCTAGTATCGTGACCAGCATGTATCCGTAGATGCACATGGCGTTAGAGATAGAGACGGTGAATCCATTGCAGCGGGACTCGAACCGAAGTGGTGCAAGCCCGAAGAAACTGGAAACCTGCAGTGGATAATTTTATGCGTTTTTTTCCATTTAAAGAAGCGATCGGGGGCAGTAAGACATTCACCTGTTAGTAAGTGTTCCGCTCATAACAACGTGACCTTAGCCTTGAGGCAAGATATTAAGTCCTTAGTTTCAGTTATTCCGAATCGAAACACAGTAACGTTTGCACACTTACTATTTGGTAGCACAAATAAGAACAGTGGTTGTAAAGTAAAGATGTAAAATCGTGACATGCCAGATAAGATGTGTTTAGATCTGTCTAAAAAATCTAATACACTTAAAGTGAAAACACAAACGTACATGTAAATTTCAAAAGTGCACTTACCCTGAGAATGAAAGCGTGTGCCCCTCCGACTACACAATGCATGACCCTACCATCTGTTCCTGTATCACCATCAGTGGGTATGGGAGCGTTGCGCTCCACCTTACTGGTTTCCACACCTGAAGATCATATACTTGATGTAGATTACAGTGAAGGATATCAGTAAGTTTTTCTGCGTCGAAAACTAACCTAACATCATGTCAGATAGTAATTTATTTTGTGGTTGTAAAAAGCTTTTTATGTATCTAACATAACACAAACTTATTACTGACTAAAAGTTTGTCATATTAATAAAGATAATAATATTATTCTTTCAGAAACATTAGGGCTTTGAAAAGAAGGACAGGAGGCCAGTATACTCTAGATCACACAGACAGATCAGAGACCTGCATGATATTTAAATAATAATTACACATATATTAGCTGTTTTAAACTTTTTCTGTTCACAATGCATTATGTTGACATTTTCTTTTAAGAAAAAAGTTTTTAAAAGCAAACGAGAATACGTTATTACATGATTAAATAAAAAATTATGAACTTTTGATTTCATGTTAAACCATTCGAGCCATAATCATCTTCAAAACTAAAACAGGTCATGTGACGTTCTTAATACTGAGATTTGGGCTTTCTTTCCTAAGAACAATTCTATGACCATTCCACCACACAAACCAAGTGCAGTTTCATTTCAACAACCCGAACTTGACTTAACTTCCTATAAATATTAAAAAAAATGTAATTACCTTCATTCATCACAGAGACAATAAATCAGTTCAACACTCGATATAAACTCTCACCTCACTGATTCATCGAAAATAATAGCGCTAAATCAATTGTTATCGAAAAATTTAATAAAACATACACAAAACGCAAGTATGGTTATATTTTAACTTTTAGATGAAATTTTTTTCATTTTAATTTACGGAAAACAAAAGAAAATTACACCGCTGTTAAATGATTCCATTAACGAAATAACTTTATTTTATATATTTAGGGGCAAAGGAACAAAACATCTTTTAATATAAAAATGTTTAAATTAGATTTTTAAAATATTAAATGTAATTCTAATTATAATAATTGATTAGAAATAAGTGAATTTATATAGTGCAAGCAACCTGCCGGGTTTTTTACTGGAAGCAACTGGACTCCCACGGGCTGCGTGCGAGCTCATTAAGTTGTCTTATCGATCATGGTCGTAGCAAAACTTTAATTGCCTATCTCTTGGAAAGCACTTCATAATACAGCTGCACGTTTTACAACATGTTGTTTATGTGATACGTTAACACGAGCACTATATTTATAATATTATATTTGTATATCCCATTCATGAATCAACGTGAATTTTAGTTTCCATTACCTGATAGCATCAATGTAAAAGAAACTAATGACCTGGCTTAAATACTTCGTAATGTTTGTAACTTTTAAACCGGAACAACTACATGGATTATCTTTCAGAATGAAATGAAGTATATCAGGAGACGAGAAGTTCAAAATAAAAACTCCAGCTCTTCCGGTTACGGACATGTGAAAGGATAGAGTTAGCTCTATCGAAGTAGGTGCATACGCTAAAAAAGAAACATTTAACTGCGAATCATACTCATAAGCTTCGTGTCCAAAACATGAAATTAGCCCTTAGGCCATCCGAGTAAATTATTATAAGGCAATAGAGACCCGGATAAGACGACACATCTTTCCTGATTATTTCTTATAAACATTCTTTCGGTATGCTTTGGCAGTTATAGAATGGGTAACTCCTAGTTATCTTTAATAAAGGGCATTTAATTTAAAGAACACTGAAACCTTCACTTACTTATATACAAAATTTTAGTATAAATTATTAACGGATAAAAAATTTATCTAAAATGGAAAAGACGTTATACAAGGACAATATATCTGTTGATTTTTAATTTCATTTTGCTGTTTTTAAGAATTCAGTAAAAGAGTTTTTAGCCATGAAAAAAAATATTTTTGTTATTCGAATGATTAATGTACTCGCTAAAATAAGTAAAACTTGATTCTAGAGTCTTCCCATAACAATCTTAATTTCCCGAGGCTTGCTTATTATTGAAAACTTACTATCAAGTATTTAATTGGATTTTATGTATTAAAATAAATATTAATACTCACTTATAATTTTCGGTCGGTAATATACCAATGACATGGCTTGTAATTTCCAATGACACGGTACAATTTTGCGTGATAAATGAAAGTCGAATAAATTTTAGTATCATTAGTGGATAGTTAGTATACGAAACAGTTTGTTGTTAAAATAAATAAATCACAGCGAGGAATATTGAATCAACGGTAGGCATTGTTTATCAAAACAACGCACTGACATGTATTCAATATTCAAGAATAAATTGTTCGATAAATATTACTATACTAGTTTATATATCTGGATGCCCAGAAGGTAGATGTAAAAGTGACCGCTCGGTCCCACCACTAGTAACTTTATGTTTTTTATCATTATATTATAAATATTAGTAATATTATTAAAAATTTATCGATGCGAATAAAGTAACTTATGATCGCGCCTAGGTGCAATGCGAGTCAGAAAGAGGAAAAGTCGTTATCGTTCCAGTCCAGGAGTTAGGCAAAGTAGGGATGATCCGTGATATAAAAATGACATTATTTAATGAGTACATAAAATGTACTTGGCGGCTCTGGTGATGTCTTTTATGGTACTAATGAGTTTCACCTCGTGGAATTTGTAGTGAATTCATAACGAATTTTCTCAAAGTATATATGGTACAACTTGTTAAAAATACACTATCTTCTAATAATTATATGTTAACGATAAATTTAGCAGGACCTGCCTATGACCAGCAGTGGACGTATATAGGCTAATGATAATGATGTCTATAAATGACAAAGTATGTGATGTATAAAATAGATAAAAATTTACAAATGATCATGTACTGTGTACTTAGAAGATTTTTATTGGAGTACCTGGTGAATGTTAAAGTAAGTACAAGATATTAAAACCAGGTCGCGTAAATAAGTCTCACTTCTACTAGAAATTGTCCGACTTTGATTTAATATCTTACGACTCAAATACTATATTTTTGCTAATATTTTATCTAATACAGCAATTTATGTACATATAATTTCTATTATATACATGTTAAATCGTTAATTATGATATGAATATATATGAATTAATATTAGTATATTTTCACATTTCGTATTCATCATCGCTTCCGAATGTTCCGATGGATTGTTATTTAATAACAGTCATTTTGTTGATACGATCAAGTAACGCCTCTAGGCATACGTAATATAATAATAGTGTTTTTAATATACCAGAATTACAGGAAGCATTACATTAATTAAAGTGATGGTATTTTTAAAATGTTTCAATGGTGGTATCTGTAATGTGTGGAAGTGTTACTTGTCAAAGGCTTTGTAAAACTACTAATAACGAATAATGGTAAGCTAAAGAATGTTTACATGGGTATAACTTTAGCAACAAAATCTTACCGGCATACAGGCTGTAAATTTGTGGTAGTAATTGTGCATAAAACTGTCTCTGTAAGTACTGTCTGTATAAAAATTACGCTAATTGCCCATCCTTGCGATACGAAATATGTATATTTATATTATAAACTATTTTACTGTATGTTTACGTTTTCCCGGAGAAACGGGTTAAAGTACCAAAATGTATTGATTCTCGACGAATTTTAGATAAATATAGAGCGTTACGTTGCACAAACAAAATATCTGTCAGCCGCAGATGTTTCACCGTTATATTATAGTTGACATATTTATTAAATATTAATATATTACTCTAAAAATTATTAAGACATTGTTTTTCCTGAATAGAGTTTTTAAATAATAAAATGTACAATGAAATAAATAACTCTGCATACTTATATGGTAAAACAATTCTTAAAATATTATTTTTTATTTATTTATACACATAGGAATATACAGTACATTCATGACGTAGACAAAAAAGTGCAAAGATTAGTATAGTTTCCTTCTTTAAAAAAAATTTAATTTGAATAATAGCAAATATATTCAACACATATCAAACAACCTTAACATCACAAACTGTTTTGAAAAATGTAGTACGATATTTAAGTTACGCGAAATTTTGCTTTTTTAATATATGGTACACATCACTAAAGGAAGATAATGATAATTATTAAGTTTAACACAATAATTCAACGTTTGTACAATTTTTTTTTTGCTTTAACGAATACACTGTATTTGCTTATCAACACATTGCACAATATTATAATTTTCGCCTAGAAACAATGTGCTAAGTCTCGTTACTTCTGTACATTGACTACAACGCCTTTCAAATCGGGAGACAGTAAATTTTCAGCTACTTTTTGGCAATATTACAAATTATATACAAAATTTCCAGCAACACTCCAATCACTCGTTGTATAAATTTGTAATAAAACTTTACCATATACAAACCTGATTTACAGACGTTACTTCTTTTAGCTATTATGCATTACTGTCACTAAAAACATCTAAACTTAATAGTAAGAAAACAACTTAAGCTAGAACTATTGACAACCTTAATAATGAAGTATTAACAAACTCGAAAAGCACCACTTTCGCCAAAGCTGCAGCAAAATCTCAAATTTTAGCGCACGAACCTAACGCAGGCCGTCAACGCGCAAAACTGGCAAACGTATCACGAAATTATCTTGGTCCATTGTTGGCGTCATTTATACTTTAAACAAATGCAATCAAATTCTGTGTTGGTACACCTTTTTAATTTACTACTTATGAAAAATGGAAAAAAGGCGTAAAACATTTAACTATAATAAAACTATGAAAAAAATAATGTCACTGAGAGAGCTGTGTCGCCAGAGGCTGTCTCGATAGATACTATCACAGCTCCTTATTCTGCCGCCAAGCAGTATTGTGTAAACATTACTGTGTACCGGTTTGAAGGGCGTTATAGTTAGTAAAATTATTGGGTTAAAGCGACAAAGTATCTATTGTCGCATGCGACTAGGGCTACGTTGTTATGACACAGCGCATCACATACCATCAGGTGAACGTTTCACTCATCTGGGGCTTCGTTAAATAAAAAAGACGGAGTTCTAAACATCTGCCAATTTTCTAATAAAAAATTTTTGTATAATTTAATATAATATCACAATTCAAATTAAATTTTTAACTGCACTCTACTTGAACTAAAATTAAATAGATTTTTTCTGTACTTCAGTGTACTAATTATTATTTATTATTGTCAATATTGAGGCTAAGCCAAAAGTTGTGCAGGAACGCAACAATCTACTGTAGAAATATGTAATCGTTACTACGTAGAAAATGATGATTAGTTTGATGATGAAATTAAAATAATTTCAAATGCCTAATTCTATAAACGTCAATCATCTTTTTCATCATATTCAAACCCTCTCAATTCGCGCAAACGAGCATTTTGCAAATAAAATCGCTCCCAAACTAAGCAGTAGCTGAAAATCAGGGTGTTATTCGCTGCGTGACAACAGTTATATTGTGCTACAGCAATTTTGTACCAATACAGTACACAGCTGCAGTAAGAAGTAAAATGTAGACATATTAATGTATATTTACTAATGTATACTTTGTAACTCAATATTAATTCGATTACATGGGCTTGTACAAAATAAACAGGACAAATAAACGTATTTATCATCAATAAAATTACAATAATAATGAAAATAAAATTGAAATACATATGAATGAAACTGCTGAACGAGCTAACGATTATGGTAAATCTTCATGAAACAAACGACAAACTGCACTTAATGATCAAATTTTAATAAGTACTTTCCAAGCCATAACACGTTCTGTAAGTTCCATGGGAAATATTGGAAGCAAATCAAAGAGTTCCTAACCTCAATTGTTAAAATTTTGAACCGGAGAAGAATTTAAAAATAAGAATATGAAACAATTTTCACATAGCTTTTTATTCATTTCTTAAAAAACAAAAATCCGTAACTTAGCTTAGCGTTTTAAATTGAAATTAATTTTATTTTAAAGGCAATTTGACTTTCGCCACTGATGAATTTATAGTTTACGGAACAAGGTTATTCAATTATTATTTTGGGGTGTTATTCTCTTTCAACGTATCATCATCTTGATTTCGGAGCTACGTAATTTATAATTAAAGACAAAACTACTCCTTAGTGCAATCATTAGAGAAACAAGCGTTATTGAAATGTTCTAATATCCTATTATTTCTATAGTCAATTTATTAAAACTTATAAAGTATGCGGCTTAAGAAATACTTATGAGATTTTTATAAATTTTTTGTAAATAGAATAGTTATACGAAATCTTTCTATAAAGATAAAACAAAATTTAAATCAAAAACTTTATTGATGATTGTTGCTGAAAAAATAGTGGTAAAACATAATAATATTTGTTTTAACAAATAAGTTATATTTAACAAAAAATCTTCTGTCAAAATTATAATACTTATTAAATCTCTGTAATAATTACAAACATTTGATAAGCATTACTAAACATTGTACATAATATTTAACTATTATAATCTTCTAACGATTTTTCTACCATTAAAATCAGCTCAACAATTTGTTCTGAAGTTAATTTGATTACATCTGTACTGCTCATTTTTTTATTATAGTCGACTTGTTCATTGGTGCTGCTGTCAATCATGTCTCTACCATTTTTAACATTTTCATCTTTTTTTAAATTAACGGTTAGTTCTTGTTTTGGAGAAATATCTGTGTTTTTAAAAACATTTTCAATATCTTCATTGACACTCTCAGAACTTCTAGACGCAGTATCTATACTTTTTGAATGAATGTCTAATTCTTTTTTAATATTATATCCATTATTCCTCTTCACGGTTTCTTCTATATCTGGAAAATCGATGTTTTTTTCACGCCATTGGTAATCATTATTAATTTTGTCATAATGATCAAAATTTCTTATATTAGTGGTTTGTCTGGCAGTAGAAATCTTCTCATTGTTAGAATTTTTTATTTCCGTAAAACCTGTGGTATATTCTGCAACATTTATTATATTATTAAAGTTGTGTAAATGTTTTTATGAGAATTTTCTGCGTTCGAGTTTTGATTATGGTCCATTGCTTATGTTTTAATTTTACAAAATTTACTGTACATTTAAAAGAGGGTTTAATAAAATGAAAGCTTAGTTATTAGATATTATTTTATGTAATTAGTTAACTATTAACTTACCGTCTGCACAAATTGTACAGAATGTACATAAAATAGTAAGTGAATGTTTCATATTTCTATACTATTTTCGATTAAAGAATATGTCAGAAAAAATTTAATATTTAGCTTATGTTCTACACAAGTCTAGCAACTAAAAAGTACTGAAGCGCTACTTTTACCATAAGCAAATAGAACTTGAAGTATCAGCCTATGCGGACGCTACAAGAGTAATTACTAATTCAACCCTCAAATGTCGTGGTGTCTTAACGACTAACTTTTAAACAATACAGAAATAAATATTTGTATACAGATAAAATAATTTTGCTTTAGAGAATTTTATAGTTCTACAATTTCTATCTACTACTTACCAAAATCCTTTGTTTTATACTACACGTTTAGGTTAGGTGACTCATTTTTAAAAACAAACTGTAACAGAAAAATCATTAGATCATCAATATTAATCTTGGCTATTTTTCCATATTCAAAAGTTATTTCATTTTATGTTTCGGTTTTTATACCCAATTTAGTTTATTAAATCAAAAACTATGCTTACCATTTTAAAACAAAAATAATCTGTTTCAGTTGGAATGAAATAAAATAATTATAACAAACCGTTGGTACTCCTCAAAATCGTGACATGAGGATTACCGTGACCTTAGTCCTACCATGACCATAGATTCTGCATAATTGAATTTTCGGTTAATAGATAATTAAATAAACTTGTAGAAATTCATAGAATTCAGTTTCATTTAATGCCCTCTTCTGTTTTTGGTTCAGAACTCTGAATTTTTTGTTAATATGGCAGTATCTTATAATTTTAAATTTTCTTCGAATACACTAACAATTATTATTATAATGTATTTATTTATTATTAATTAAACATGTAATTTTTATACTGTATGTACATTTACATATGTTACACTATCTAAATCTTTTGACCTGTTTATCATTGTATAGTAATGGTAATTCGTCGGTGTTTTACGCGTTAAGTATTGCAGTAATTATACTATTTACATAAGTCGAATGCTATACCAATTTTGCAGCTTGTTCAATGTTAGAAAATTGCAAATGGTTAATAGGTTACCTATCGACTTCCTTTGTGACTTAAATTTTACTTACTCGTATCACTGGTATGTTAAGCCAACTATTTAAAATATTTATTTCACTGCGTGCTGTGTCCTTCGTTATCGCTTTACTGGACGTAACGGGTAATCTAAAGTAACAAGTATAAGTTTTCTTAAGTATTATATTAAATATCAAAATACGCGGTAACATGTAAAATATATGGTACATGTTTACTTAAATAACATCGATTATTGTTATTACTGAGAAAAACAGTTGATTCTTTTGATATTAAGAAATTCAATAAAAATACTCATTTACTATTTTATACTAGTGGATTTAATGTAATGAAAGGATAAATACGGTGATGGTGAGGCTGATACTGCTCCTGTAAATCAGAAAGAAAAACTGTTTTGACGTTAGTGTAGGGTAAAATTTATATATAGTCCAAAAAAGCTTTAATATTGCTGTTTCAAACATATCACCTATACAGATTTTTGAGACTTGATTATTATTATAAGAAATTCAGCAAGTTTTAGACAATCAAAAACCCAGAACGAAAATGAAAATCGGTAAACATAAGCACAGAGGTGACGACTCCGCCAAAAACCTGTAAAGAAATAATTAAAATTTGTATTTATTTAGCAAGATCGCTTATTAAAATAAATTTTTCAGAAGCGTTGTAAAGGCGTTTAATAATAAACATTTACATAAACAATTACCGTCAAAATAAGACTTCGATTTAATGTAATGATTCCCATCGGTGAATAATTTGGATTACACAGCATTAGTTGATTGAAGTAAATTTCCAAATCATCTTTAACCGGGTCGAAGGCGGCTGTGACGTAGCTCATGATTTGGCTGATCAAGCCTTTGGCTTTACCAATCTGAAATATGTAAAGTATATAGTATTTAATTTTGTAAAAGGATTTGGTTTTAAATAATTTGGAATATTTCGCAAATAACCTCAGCAGCGGTTCGCTGGCAGGGGTCAACAATGGCGACCATGTTATTGATGACGAACGTGCACCAGATGCAATGTGTGATCAAATACAACTTCCACAAGGGTATATTTGCTGAAAATGTAAAATGTTTTTAATACATACAACACCGCCATTATTTTTACAGTATTGACTGATTAAGAAAATTCATAACATTTATATATATTTTTTAAGAGTTTGATACAATATTTTCACAAATTGGAAGCAAGTGACTGATTACAGCAAACATTTTTAATATTTCTGTAAATTAAAATTTTTTCGTCGTCGTCAAAAGTCGTGATGTATATATTAATTTTCTTTTATTTCCAACTTAAATTGCAATTTAACATCATCTTATTAGCAATATGGCAAAATAAAACAACTAATGAAAATCACTACCGGAACACAGAGCAGCAAGCCATCTATACCAACTGTAGTGAGCTAGCGAAATGTAAAGACGCGAATAAAGAAATAATGAGAATGTTTAACTGGCTTTAACTACAATCAAGATAATGTTTATTAAATTCATTGCAATTTGTTTTTTTATTTTTATAGTTTTTTTGTTTCTTTCTGGGAGACTAGTGAGCAGAGAATAAATTCTTATTAAGACCATTTTGAAAATGCTACAAATATACATCTAGACAAAAAGAAACAATTTAAATTTACGTACCTGCATAGTGTATATTTGTAATTAAATCAAATGTAATGATCATGAAGTAAACGACATACGCAATAAAAACAAACAGTAAGTGTATGCCCTCGGAACTGTTGAACGTGGTTATAATGTCGTATATCCGTATATGCTGGAGGAGCAGTTTGTGAATCTTCACTTTGTTCGTCTTAGATAATGTTGAAGCTAAGGCAAGACATTCACACTGTTGTGTATTGGAACATCATAAGAATATCTATGATAATACCGTAGCATCATAAATCGAGTACATAAAACACATGATAACGACTTGATGATTAATTTTCATCGACTAGTTTGACATAAACAAGTAAAATTTTGAAATTTAGCCATTAAGTATCTTATTTCCATAAACTATTCAATATACGGTGATAATATTATGCACACATAATTATTTCCTATATTTACCCGAATATTATACATTTAATGAAACTAGAGCTCTCCCCAATTTTATATAGATATCAATATTATTTCAAATAACTCGAAGTTCTGGCCAGTTTGCAGTGGCTGGGGCTAATATAAATGAGAAAGAATCTTTAAAGTAAATGGTATGAAATCCATGAAGTTGAGTTTCATTAAATAAATTAATAAAACAGGTGAAAAAATAGAACCTATGAACGAACATAGTATGTACAAATATTTAGGTTTTAATCAGTCTCGTCAAATATTACATAAAGAG
>DWLS01003018.1:0-16646 GCA_018246255.1 Pachliopta kotzebuea | reverse complement strand
AAATTTTAAAAACAATCAAGTATTTTATAACCAAACCAGGGCTCCCACAATAGTCCGAGGAATAAAAGCGCATATAAAAAAAAAAAAAAAAAAAACGATTTTCGGGTTTGCCGGCTTTGTACTTAAACGTTTTTTAGGAGCTTCCTACCGCAATATACCGAGAATGACTACCGAAAGGATTTTACTGAGTACGAATCCTACATAACCTTGTCCTATCCACCAAAAGCATATTTTTTAATTTTCTCTCATGATACAAAAAGCACTGTACAGTAACTAATTATATGACCAAATAAATCATAAAAAGCTTGCGAAGGAGGTGATGCTTATATGCGAAAGAATACTTGTGGTATTGCCGTAAAGTGAGGAACATGGGTCGCAGGGATTTCGAACAATCGAAATCAACTATAACCTGTCTGTGCCTCCTTCTTTTCGGGTACATACGAGCAGGTAGACTTTCCCCTTAAAACATAAAAAATTATGAACGAGCACACTTCACCATCCAGGACCTTTTGTCGCCATGTGAATTTAAGGTATAGTATAAGCTTGTTGTAAATAAATATATAATCAACACATTAAATAAATAAACGTATATTAATTTAGATGGATTACGTCAAATGTACAAAAAAAAGATGCGTCAGTATTGGATTTCCTCAAAGGAATTACGATATGATCTGGTAACAAGATTTGCTTTCAGTGAAATTAAAAGATACGACGAGTGTATTCGCCGGAGCGTATTTCACGAGGAAGTTGTTTCGATAAATGTCGGAATTATTAAAGGTTCGTCGGGCTTCATACATTGATCCCGTTGGATCGGTTGTGATATTAAATAAATATGATTCTTGATGTCACACCTATAGTCATAGAATTGTGTTAAACAATTAGATAAAGTGATGGTTTAATGTAAATCTGAATTTATTAATTGCACGTAGTTGTTAGCTAAAAACAGACTGGTTTTTGCAAAGCAAGTAGACCTTTTAACATCACACAAATAGCATGGATCGAAACATTCAACTGATGGTAAGTGATACACTCGCCCTTAATATAATGACTAGAGTTAAGATGACATACGCACGTCATTGTACTAACCATTTAGATATACAAGATGATAGGTCCGTTACTCTAGTAATATCATTAGTTATGACATTTCCAATTGAAACACAGTAATCTTAGTTAAATACTGGCGACGGGTACAAGCGCTGCTACGGTTTCACTTCATAGCATAAGAATAATTCCGAAAAGGACTTGAAAATAAGAAATATCCTAAAGGAAACAACAGTTGCTTATATCGCAAATATTATCTGATTACAATCTTTTGTGTTGTTTTCCCTTTGTCTCTTATTAGGTTCTTATAGAAAAAGGACAGTACGGTAATCCGCAGACGCTGGTTTTTTTTCATTAAATCAGTCGCTCGGTCCGAACAAGGCATTGCTTTGTTTCACCTTTTTTTTTCGTTATTATGATGGCAAATCCGGGCCCCGGATAAACTTAAAAAAACCAGCGAAGCATTTCCTTACTAGTTAATAGTGGTTTGTTTATTTCTCGTCCATCTGTTCGGTATCGTGAATCAGACATTCAAATTCTTAATTAGTTGCTTTTCTGTGTTAGGTCTGTTTTATTAGAGACCGTGGTAGCATAGCAACTGCAATGAAATCACTAGGTTATATGATGTACCATGTTAATCACAAGGCGATGAATGCAATTTGGAGTTGTGTAAATATTATTAATAATTTCTCTTTGTTAAGTCTGTCGTATTGTTTATCATCACAAGAAGTTCCTGCTTGATTGCTTCATTAAAGAGATATATATGAACAGGTGCTATCTTTTAATATCGTTGGGCCAAAAACGTTTTATAAATTTGTACTTTAAGTACACTAAATGAGAACTTAATATTCTGTTATACGCCCGGACTTCTCTCAAAGTAACATAAGCTCTGCTCCTTTATTCACAAAACTACCAGATTTCTTCCCAACAGCTTACAACGGCTATATAAATTTGAATAATATAAAAAATTCAAGCGCGCCCGTATTGCTTGGTTGCGACTTGAATTCTGATGGAGGCTTGGAGTTACAATTTGCCTCTTACGTAAACAGTCCCCAAGGCTCAAAGTTCCCGAAAAGGACCAAAGGGTCGTTCTCCGCCCCGTATTAATTTTAAAGGGACGATTCAAATATCTTTTATGACTTCTTCGTGAAAGGAAAACCTTAGCGGAGTTGAAAAAATTAAGGCGCTTTTAGCAGTCCCGATTGATTTTATTAGTCGCTATTAAGTAAATTAGATACATATCTTTAATAAGCGGAAAGCGTTTCTAAGATTTAAGTAGTTAGTTTGAGAAAAAACCTGTATTGAAAAAAATAGAAGAACTGTGCAAATAACTCGTTTAAAGTGTAAACAGTAAAAGGGCGTCGATTCCTCTACCGAGAAGATTTACGATTTTGTAGGCGATAAAAGTTAGAAAATCTCGTTCAGTGTGATATACAGTGACGTCACGAGTTACGAGCGGAGCCATCGAGTAAGGAACTTTATAGGCTCACACCCAGTATCACTTAATTTAAAGTGAAACCTAAATAAAAAGTCTAGAAAGACTAATATGTATAAAAAATACCAAAACGAAACAAGAATATATTTATACCTAACGTAATACGTAAATTTGATAAGACAAGCTGAACTTTAAATTGGTTAACGAGTTTAAAAAGTGAGAGTTTTAGGAAATGCACAGCACCATTAAAACACGAAACGTTTAGCTATTTCACTAAATTCACCAGCTAGTTACAGTGGTAAATACACCGCCATATAAACTATAACACAGTAATGTAATCAAGTAATTCGTAGGCAGGAAAAATGTGTTGTACCCTCAAATCAGACTGTTTCAGGAGTATCTTATCTATGATCTATTAAATTAACTCCTAATGAGTATAATTTGTCTCTTCGTAGTAAATTAATACATGTTAATCTATTTTTTCCGTGTCCGTAAGTAATTGCTCAGCGACCTATAATACACGCTCCAAACTGGTTTAATAAATTTAGGTACGATATATTCCATTCCTGGACCTAAATTGGAGAACAGGGAAGATATCAAACTTTTCATGCAGTTTCATTGTTACAAAGCTGTAAATAAGGTTTAATATTGAAAAATATGAATTAGATAAGGACAGAGTTCAGTATACTCTTGTTCTTATTTGTTGGCAATTTGAAGACAGCAGCACTGTTATGTCGTAAATCAAGCCAGTTCGGTTCGAATTAACTAAATCAGGATCCAATAGCTGATGTTGAGCTGTAAATTAATGAAAGAGCTTCATGGGCTTCATGAGATTTAGGATTTTTCCTGACAAGTAAGTCAAGGCCGTACTACTTTGTCCTACAAGAGTATGACCCGATACCGATTTCCTTACAATATTTTCCTTTACGAGATGGTGGATTACTATATTGTTTTCTTTACAAATATTTATTATTTTTTATAACCTTGTTTTTGGAAAGGTACAACACAGATCTCTGAACGCATAAACACACATTAATACAACGTTGAAAATAATACCAGATAAAGGAACTCTTGTTTATACTCCCTTTGTACATTAATGGCCCTGTGTTATACAGAGGGGACACACGATTATCCCGTACTCTGGGTTTTTTCATTAAAAGGAAAACAGAAGGTCTGTATTGGGAGAAAGGAGGGGATTGTTCCATCCCTTTTTTAACCTAACAATGTTGTTACGGTATTGAAAGTTGGATCTGTTTATGAACGATTTTTGCTGGGCTTTATCCCTTTGTGATTGTACTTTCATCGTGTGGGAGCGATTTTAAGAGGATGTTGTGATTGGATACCAGGGACAAAACGTCGATTAAAGAATAAAGAATTTTTGATTAATTTTTCCATGTTACCATTATTTTTTCACATTCTTCAATGTGTTGTGATTTAGAATGAAGCGATTGGTAATTAAAAACAGCAAGAGTACAAAATTTTCCTCTAAATAAAATCGAGTTAACTATTACCACGCTTAGTTTTAAATTTGCCTTGTACTCCTGGGCTGTTAACATAAGAACTGAGATAATTCCCTGCCTGCCATAGAAGGCGACTAAAAGGGTATTCAGGATCACGATCTTTGGGAAGGTCCTTATAACCTGCTATCGCTTAGCAAGGTGGTTTATCGTAGCAAAACGAGGGTTCTGGGGCAAGTTAACACCACTCTATATTAATGTCCCTAGGTGATCTAAGTTACACGGGTGGCTACCGACAAAGTTTCAGAAGGAAAAATTCCCAGATTACTTTATCTTCTGTCTAGAAGCAGGGACTCTTTGTAAATTTTACACCAAAAAAATGCTATTTTTATAATTTCATAAAGTGAGGAAATTAAAAGAAATTGTATGGGAAATTGGTATGTCTCTTAATTAAGTGGAACAGGCGAAACAGCAATTTGTAACAATTATTGAAGAAATAAATGAAGAGGATTGGATATGTTTGCTTAAATTCATTTCGCGCACGAGTTCTTCCGGTAAATAGCGGAATTATCAAGGGCCCTGGTTCTCGTATTAACCCCGAGGGTCCCGCAGTGTCCCGCAGAATTAATTTGCCGAGTTATTTGCATTGGATTATGTTCTTTCTTAGTTTCCTCGCGGAGATCGGTCGGTTAAGTTTAACGACTATCATCTTATTTTCCGGAAGAGTACATTATTATGTAGTATTTTTGATTTATAATACAACCAATAATGAACACATTAAAAATTATAAATAAATAAAAATTCTATTTTAGACTGGGTGAATCCAAATGCTTTTGGACTAAATCGCATGTCTTGTGCTGAATCCCCGTTAACTTAGTTTTTATCTACTAAGGTGTATTAGTTGACTTAAGTATCACAAGGTGTTAAGTGACAATGAGGCAGTGAGTGGGGAAGCAGATCTGAATATATGTGATACTGTTAAAAAGGGAGAATATCAATCCTAACTTTTTCTTCTTAATAAACTAAGAATTGAATTTTTAATTGCAGCCAATGAAGGTTGCTCCCAAAGTTCATTACATGCTATGCACATTATCAGGTGACCAAAATTTTTTTTTAATATTTTTATTTAATTATGTCTTCGTTAAAAAGTTTTATTTTATAAAATAAAAGATTCATGACTAAAGTCTTACGTCGAAGACATCTATTTGATACTTCATTTTATATAACAAAACGACGGTACAAGCAGAACAGAAAGTAAGAGTTACACTGTCCTTTTAACAATCTGGCGCTTCTCGAGACGATTGCTCAGTATTTATCCTCGCTACTTTTGTTTTGAGTAATAAGACTTTACATTTTATTTACTTTAATTAGTTCACTATATACTGCGCTTTCAAACGAAAACACTCATGACGACAAATATAAGTTATCTAAATATCTTTTGAGAGGCGTGAGTGAGCAGTGAACTTTCTCTCGTCATGCGGATTTCTATCTACATAGGAAAGATCTGAGTATCATAGGAAATAAGGTAAATTATTTTCTCATTATCAGAAAAAAGAATAAAGTTCATAGAAACACAGTAATTAGATGTTTTAATTTATAAGTAAGTAGACGAGTACATTTGCAGGAGTAGTGGAGGCATCATCGTTGTTTTCACCTGACAGAGATAAAACATTCAAATTAATGTAAAGTATATAAGAGGCCGTTGGGTCCTGGTTCCGAAATTAGCACATCAAAGCAAAGTGAAGGTCGGGCTTTTGGGGTTTAATTTACATCTCAAAAAGGGAACATTTTGTATGCTTTAAGCCTTTTCTGGGACCTCGCTCAGTTTTGACGCCGTTTCTCTGTTGCTGCATATATTTTTTGGATTTAACTTGCCCTCTGCATGTTCGTAATGTTGTCCACGGAATGAAATTGTAATTTGCGGTTCTGGGGTTACCCAGGGTAAAATTAAAGGCGTCATTACAAACTTAATAGGTTTAATAATGGGAAAGCACTAAAACAAAATCTTTACTCTTCCTATCCTTTTGTGCAATGGAAGTTTCTTTAAGGTATTTAAAAAATATTTTTAAGATGACTGATGACAAATTACTTCTAAGTATAATATTATAAGACCATCATTATTATTACGCTGACCTAAACATAACGATATAGTGAAATTTTAAAATGCATCAGTCATAAAAATTAGAAAAGAGCAGATAGAGTATAAACTGTGGGACAGAATTTTTTTAAATATTGCTAATAAAACATTAATAATTGCTCAGTTATGATTGTTTAAACCGTTTGGTTACCGCAATGCCTCAAATACACAACCAAAAATTTCAAAAATACCCACATGCAAAAATTACCTTAATAATACCTAACTAACGTCAATGGGAGTTAAAATTGAACACAACGCATCACGGAAAGTTTTATTCCATGTGATGATTTTCGAAAACTCAGCGCACTAACTTCGCTTAGAAATTGAATCAAAAACTTTACTCGTATTTTGACTTGCAAAAAAGAACGGAATTCCAAAAATATTACTGTTTTTTTAACAATCAAGTTTAATTTAATAGTCTGATCAAAAGATTTTATTATTGTAAGAAACTAAATGACGTTAGTCTTATAAAATTTACAGCTTTACCTGGACTGGAAATTGAAATCTAAGAAATGTTTTTGTAGTGAATATAAGTGAAAAGTTGAGATTTTAATTACTTCGCCATAGAGTGGACCACACAGTATTTTGTTCTAGTACGAGGTTTTCAGGTGAATATTAAATACTTTCACAATATTTTAGTGTAAACTATCGCGCCAGCATGAAAGTCTGATGGCTAATTGAATTGCCATTTCACTGATTGCTTTGTAAGAGCCATTGCGTGCGACTAAATTGTTTGATCAATTTAAAAAAGGCAGATACATAAAAAAATATTAATAGATGGTATAAATTACGATAGTGTCTAAAATGATTTGAATTTGTGACTTTTATGATTAGTAAAGATTCTACAACACACGTGATATATAGGAAGAAATGAAGAGGTATTAAAAGTCATATAGTTGTCAACAAAAATTATTATATCTTTCTGTATATCTATCTTTCTTACTACAATGTATCATATTTCATTAAAGTTCTTAGATCATCAGATGATCCTTAAAATTTGACAGACTTATATATAATCAAAGTGATTTTATTTCTTTGAATGTTTTAATAATAATAATTTCACATGCCGATAAGTGACGATCAGTCCGAATTTGATGACACACAGCAATAGTATTATGAAAGCAGCAAGCTAGGCGTGTCCGAAAAAACCCTAACAGTAACCAAATTCGACATGCGTCCTCGGAATCGAACCAGGGATTTTTCGTGGGAGCACTGAGTTACAACCAGGCAGGCAAATCGCATAATTAATTATCCCGAGTTACGTCAAAACAAGTTTACGTCCTTTTGTTAGAAGCAAAAGTTGCGAGAGACAACGACGAGGAGGTACTAAAGCTTAATAATTTATCAGGGAACACAGAGTGACTTCAAACTTGGCCGCTTAACAACAATAAACGGAATTATAATGGTAATAGTTATTTTTTTATATATAAAACGAATACACGAGTAGAACGTTAATGTGATGATAAATGAAACGCCTATCCATGAAAAAGTCGAGTTAGTTATGATAGTATACACAGCATCACATTATGTTTCTCGCCTTGTGATGTAAAATATTAAAACTCGTTATCCCAATATTGGACTGGTAATGTTTGCACACTACTGTCTGGCGTTCGGAGAGATAATCTTTAAAATAAGTCCTGTGTCTGTGGAAGGCAAGGTTCGATAGTTTAACGGCAGATAATGATAATGATGATGAAAGCCTCTTCAATAGCCATTCTTAGATCGTTGGGAAAAGTCTATATTGTACCCGGGTCATTGGACACATTTTATTAAACTAGACGGTCTTCAACAACATAGAGTTACCACAAATATTAAAGATCGGAAATAATGGATTATCGTTTGTTAAAGAGATCGCCGACACTAGGAAGATCTAAACCAACTGTTTGCATTTTATTAAAGTTGTCCCAGCCGAGGCAGGGCGGAGGGAAATTTGCTTTGTTTTATCAGCGCTCATTGTTAGTGTTGCGTATCCCGATGGTAAACATTTAATCTGCGGAGACAACTTTTAACGAAATGTAAGTTAGTTTTGGCTTGTTACATATTTCGCGTTATTTCTGTGTACTTTGAACAATTATATGATCAGGCGAGAATGTTTATTTGGTATAATAATGAGGTGCTTCGATTAAAAAGAAATTGTCAAAAGGCTAAAAAAGGAATAGATGTAATAAGAAAAGTGATATCATTTAATAAGACAGAAATAATAGATTAAAAATACGCCGTGGAATAGCGTAAAGAAATAAACAAAATCATAAAAGATTGAATATGAAATGGTAGTCTCTTATTGATTCCGCATTGACTGCCGGATGGATCCGGAGCAGAACATAAGCGCGGGCAGCATCACCTATCTGATCAGTTAACACGGAAGTCGCCGCATGTTCTTAAAATATAGTGGAAAAGTAATACAGGTAAAATTAAAAAAAAAACATGTAAGAGGATTATACGTAGAAGGTAAGCGAAACAGAACTTACTGATGTAAAATTGACGTGAAATGAGATATTGTATAGCGACGACAGAACTCTAAGAGGACATGCATGAAAGAAGAATAGAAATGTAAAAAGAATACAGCATTAAAAAAAAATTTTTTTGAAAGATGAAATAAAGGCTCTATACAACTCAAGGGAACTATTAGAAATATATGAAATAGCGTATCTAATGGATTAGATGAAATAAAATTTTCTGGATCTGGGGAAATAATTTAAAAGAATTGAAATATGTAAGAAAAAAAATCATAAATCAAAACCTATTAAAGTAATGATGAAAAAGGGATATATAATGATATAGTTATTACTGATATAAAACTTTTCATGTAGTTGTTTGCATATAATTCACAATAAGCAAATAAACATAGATCCAAACCTGATGGAAGGAAAACTTTATTTAAAACGAAGCGATAACTCTCGAATGGAATGGATTCGAAATCAATTTACTTAACAATACAAGAATAATACTCGCGAAATTTATTTTGAAAGCTCCCCGGCAAATTTTCTCCTAGCGGAAGTTATGATTTATGTTTAGATTTATTTATGACTAGCAGCTATTAGCCGCAGCCTCTCCTTCGCGTTTTTAACTGCCTTTGCAGAATGTTAGCTAAAAATTTACTTACTAACATGGAGGTCCTTGTTTCGATTTTGAGGTCACGTGTCACGGAGTTTGGTTGGTGGTATAGTCTTTATAAAGTCACCACCCTTATAATGTTTACATGCCTCGATCACATCTTTTTTAGTTACATAATAGAGGGCGATAAGATGATCTTTTTCATACTGTACTTCTTTCCTGATGGAATTCATGTTTTTAAAATACATTACACCTGTATCGTTGTTGTGTTGAACTGGTTACTTACTTATATAAATATCTGTACTCAACTTTCTTAAGTAAGTTAATTGTATGCTTGACAAAATACTAAACCCGCCTTTCTAAGCAATTTCGAATGGTGAGTTAAATTGCGCGAGTAATTTTCTCAATTTCAAAAAACCTGGAGCAGTCCTCGGAAACCTAATGGGACAATTCCTGATCTATGGGAATTGCTTCCTTGATTAATGGCTGTTTGATACGTATCCGGTAATTGCGGAGAAAATCCCGTTTTAGTTTTGAGATTTCAATCTTATATAGTCTTAAAACTTGTAGCAGTAATGTTGAACTAAGAACTAATATTTATTTCAGAAAGATAGTTTATAAATTAATCTTTGATAATAAATACTAGTTTTGTATCTTTATATCGACCAAGATCTACCAAACCTCCAATTTTTTTGGCTCCAATTTCAAAAGACTAAATACAATCAGTTAGAATAAGGTAAAGAATAGCTGTGTAGAAAGTTTTTGGTTCTTATATATTAACCTCCAATAGTGTAACGGCAGAATATTTAGAATAGATAGATTAGAAAAAGACTTACCATCGTCCAAATTGCAACACTCGTGGCTCCAGAATTGAACCAGGGATTAATATGTTACAAGGCAAATTTATAGATGGGCTATGGTAGAAGTTATAGGACAGTAAATATTAATATATTACTATTTTTGTTCGTTAGTAATAATGTTTACTTGATTCTTTATTTACTGTTTGCTAATATGAGAGTGTAATACCGGTCGCGCTGGAAATCTATTGGAGAGGCCTACGTTCAGCAGTGGACTGCAATAGGCTGAGATGATGATGATAATATGAGAGTTACTTAAAGAATTGAAGTTGTTGACGCCGTAAACAATATACCTTTTTTTTTAAATAAAAAATTACTGAAGATTACAATAAAAGATGGGAATAGTGAACAAAGCTTAAATCGTGCGTTACAATATCCTCTCCCCCTTTCTTACCGTCCCCGTCCATACTCCTCAGTGGACTCGGTCTCATTCGCCTCCAATCCGCAGAACCGGGGTCCGCACAATGCGTCGAGACAATCTTTGGCCCGGACAAGGCATCGCCCTCATTGTTGGAACCGGCTACCGGGTCCGCTCCGCCGTACACGGCGGTGCTTTATTGTATTTTTTTTTTCATTTTCTATTTATGAATGTGAGACCGAGATGCTCGGTCAGGCTCTATTCATGGCTTGGCATACTTTTATTCGACCGTAGACTGCCGAGGTGCCAAAGCGCGGTTTCTTAGAAACTTCTCCATCGGGATATTTGGTTAGAAAGCTTTTCAGGGAAACATAAAGCGCGTTCGATGTGTGCACAAATAAATAACGAGTGCTCTTTTTTAGTAACTTTTTGCATAAAGTGGCTTGACGAATATATGCATGGTGGTAAACGAAAGACAATTCATTACAATTTTTTTATTCCACTTGGCGACCAGACATCTGATGGTAAGTGATATGCTTGCCCATAACGACGTCGCGCTGCATAAGAATGCGCTAACGAGACAACATAAGTTGCTAAATCTCGTTACCCCAGTAATTTTACTAGCATACAGTACTTTTCAAACCGGAACTTAGTAATGATTGCAAATCATTATTTAGCGGGTGGAAATAAGTGCTGCAGTCGTACCAACCTAGACGGACTACGGCAAAAAGACCTACCACTAGTAAGCTAGTTTACCGTCACTAAATATATAGTTGCAGTATATATATATTTATAAATATTTGTATTGCTATAAATGTACAAATATTAATGAATGAAAAATTTTGATCAAAGGTAATGATAGACACAAATATATATCAATTCAATAGCGATGATATATTTATGTATCTAGCTGAGTGATAGCGTACGTTATTAACCCAATTAAAGCAGTATATAGGCACATTATATTTGTGTATGTTCAGTACATTGCGTGTCCAAACACAACAGCTTTCGACCTCTGGTGTTCGGTTTACCGAGGAAGCGATTAAATGCGGGCGTATTGTAAACATCTTCCCCCCTACTGTTTGTTTACACACGACAAGTTGGGTGCGACCGCTATTACTGCGAACTTGATGTAATCTACTTAATCAAATTGATGTAATACATTATTATCCATTTTTTTTTTATCATGAAAACACTCAATCCAATAAATGTATAGAAGAAAGCAAAGAAGGTTGACAACATGGAGGCTGTATATTAAGTTTCATTGTATCTTTAAAACAATCTCAATAAAATTGTATAAATAAAATGAAAGGAAAGCGTTTTTTTATTATTAATCATAGATTAAAAGTTACGCTAAGTTTCACTTAATATTACGTGAAGAATAAAGCCGGACAAACGTTTAAGTGTATGTGTTGATAACTAGACATATAAAAATGATGATTACTAGACAGGACTGTTCTAGGAAACTGTATATTGCCTGTTATGTCTATTCACCGACATTTGTGTGATCCGGCATCGAATCAGAGACTTCCATGCTATTAGGCAATAGAAGATTTCTGTTATATGTTATTTGAATATATAACTTGGTAAACATTTCGATGAATGTTTTCATGTTTGCGACTCGGAGTCTTCTCTTACAAATGAGAGAGTGAAGGAAATAATTGCGCTGGTAAAGTGCGGGTTGGTGTACGATGCATGTCAAAGAAAGCTGTTGTTCTTCGAACATGTTGTTATCTCTCATTGAATCAGCGTCTCTTCGAAACATACAAAGTACGCCTTTCATTTTCAGCTAACGAGCCGTCTCCGTTAAAATATGTATTAACAAATTTTGCAAAGTTCACAATTTACGGGAGTGCATTTAGTGATCTGAGTAGAGGTCGTCAACTAGTTTAGCAGTTTCGACGAGCTGGTTAATTGAAGTTCTGATTGTAGTTCAGAGGATGGTTGGTTCGCACGGTGTCCGTCCCTGAACCTCGCCTCTCCCCCCCACCCCCGCAGCAATGTTAGGACTGAAGTAGTACAGAATTGCTATCTGTGTCGCCGTCATCATCATCAGCATCCATCCGTAAACGTCTCGCTGCTGATACGCAACAAACAAACTACCATGTTGTGTTTATAATTTTTAACCGACTTCAATAAGAATGTTCATAATCCCTTACTTTCCAAGTGTTTGAATTTGGGTAAATCGCTTTAAGTTTCTTTTGGGATTAGTAATTATTATAACCTAATTAAAATAAATATCTAACTGACAAATCTGGATAAAAGAATCTAATCATATAATCGATGGTAAGCTACTATCCTTAGCAAGCGTTTGGATAGGTACCACAGCATTGTATTTCTTTTATACCAGTAAAGCAGCAAACATACGGCCTGCCTGATGGTAAGCAGTTACAGCAGCCTATAGACGCCTGCAGCACCAGAACACCACCGGCGCGTTGTCGACCCCGAAAGAACCTTATCGAACCCTGTTTGAAGGACTCTATTCTGTAAATCCCTGAGAAAACCTGGGCAGAGACTTCATTCAATAACTTAATGGTTCTTAGGAGAAAAATTCTCTGAAACCGGAGCGCAAGTAACCATTGCGGTTTTAAAGTATGAGGATGAACTTCCTGTCCAGTTCAGTCTGCACTGTGCAAATATTATTGAGGAGCTGTAGCTAAATAAAATTTTGAGGTACCCAGACTTAACAATTTTGTGTCTTAAGACACTGGAAAGCACAGCGTTGACAGATCTCACACGAGATGGACAGGAGGTATAAAAAGAGTCGCTGCAAGCGATTAGATCCAAACAGCACAAGATCGTATTTTGTGGAATACATTACAAGAGACTTATGTCCAGCAGTGGCCGTTTATCGGTTAAAATGATGATGATGATAAGCAAAATATAGTGCATTGAACATCATCCTCAATAGGCGTCACATTGTTTGAGGCATATCATTTAACACATTAAAGGTGGGAGTTTTAGTACTACGATTTATCTAGACTATAGTGTTAAGGCTTTTTTACTGTTTTTTTTGTATTATACAAAATGTAGTTCCCTCTAGGACTAAAATCGATGCGGTAGTCGCCGCGTTACCGACCATACTTTCGACAAGCTCTCCCGCCTTTAATGTGTTAACATTGATGAACGTTGAAAAAAAAGTAATTTAGTAAACGGAAAGTTTGGAATAAACAACGATCGTGCCTCTAGTAAGATCTCGAGATTTGAAGAGCGTGAGATAAAACGCGAAAAGGGAAAAACGGTCGCCGGATGCTGGCAATAAATCAAGCGCGCGGGATAAAATATTACGAATTCATCCTTTAGTCACGGACTACTCTTCGTCTTACGTGCCCCAGCCGGAATTGTCTCAATTAATTCACTCACTCCCCCTCATTATCCCGAATTAGACACACCAGCTCTATATCCAGTGGTCCATCCACGAACCTCCTCCCCTTTTATAGACTCTTTCAGTGCGTTACGACCCAAGGATCTTTTACGGCCCTGATAGGTGCCCCAGCACTTTAGCTAAAAACGTCATTAAAACCGTAATAGCCTAGTGTTTTAAACGCAGGCCTTCCAATCCTAATATATCGGGTCCAAATTCAGCCCGCACCAATGAATTTGTCAATTTATGTGCAGTTAGTATAACACTAACTAATATCAAGTGTTTTAAGCCATATATCAAATGGCGTGGCTAAAAACCTTAAAAAAAAATCCAGGATTTTTTACGGTACTAATCGATGCCCAAGCACTTTGGCTAAACACGTCATTAAAGCCGAGATAATATAGTGGTTTAAACACCGGCATTCTATTCCGAAGATACCAGGTCCGAATCCGGCCTGCACCAATGAATTTTTCAATTTATATGCAGTTAGTATAACAACTAATATCACGTGCTTTAAGCCATGTATCAAATCGCGGGGCTATAAACATAAAAAAACTCGCCATTAAGAAGGGTTTAGATATTTTCCCTCTTGTTTCGCTACACACCTCACCTGCTCGTGGTGAACCCTGCTAATCAACAATCGAGGCTCTGGTTCTTCATCAACCAGCATTGAATTTGCGTGGTGGAAGATAGCCAAATCCTCCCATTATTGGGAGAGGTCTGTCTATAGCAGTGGACTGCTATCGGCTGTCGAAGTCACCTTTTACGACTCACTGAGTGTATGAATGAGAACAGTATAATAATAGCTTTTCCATATGGAGCAGTTAAGCAATAAATATTTTTGATTAGAGGAATGTCGATGTAAATTTTTGCAGCCTTATATTATGATTGTTGATAATCGCGCCAGTAGCGCCATCTGCAAAGCTAATTGGAACTAAAGTGTCGTCAATCGCGCCCTCTGTGAAGCTAATAGGAACTAAAACGCTTGGAGAAAGCAACCAATCATCGGGCAATGACTACTAACCAATCAGAAAGAGACTAATTCCCGCCGGAAGAGGATATAGGAGCCAACAAATGCGACTGAGTATTCATTCTACTTTGAACTCATCGATGCGAATATCGTACTGTGTTCACTTAACATGATTAACTTTATCATTAAATTTCAATAAACTTCGCTTACTGCCATCGTTATCACGTTTTTTTTCATGAATTAATGTCAGTGAAACATTTCTTCCAATCAACAATTTATTATAAAAAATAAACTGTAACAGTGAAACGTTTGATTGGTTCAATTACTAGTTTATTTGTAAAAACTCAACTGCATTGTAGTTAGTATCACTGCGTTAACAATTCCGGTATATCGAGGCAGAGTTCGGTTTACTGTCTAGACTTTGTATCAGATAGTTCACGGCTCGAAGAATGCAATCGGCTGCGGTGTAGGCGCCGAGTAAAATGTTTCATACGTACTAAAAATTGTTTCGGAATCGTCTCTATTGTTCTCTCACTTTATTAAAGTTTTTGTTCATACAAAAGTTTTGAAGAAAGGCAAGTTGTGTGGATACTTTTTTAATGTTTATTACCACGCGATTTCATACATGGCTTAAAGCACGTGATATTAGGTGTTATACTAACTGCATATAAATTGAAAAATTCATTGGTGTAAGCCGGATTCGAACCCGGTACCTCCGGCGTGGAAGGTTGGCGTTATGTGGATATGTTAGACAATTTGCCTCTCATACAACGTTGTCCGTAAACTATATAACGAATAAAAATATCATTACCAATAAATTATTAAGTGACTTTTGGTCCCACTTCCGGTTATATACCGGAAGTACAAAAAAATATTAATTTTTATACGTGGAATATATTTGTATATGTCGTGGAATATATGTCAAAATTTTTTTCATAGTTATGGTACTTAGTGATTGGGCACCACTTTCGGTTGGCCGACCGGAACCGGATATGGATAAGAACCATCTCCGTACCCACCTCAATATTAACGCCAATTTTCATTTTGGCCGGCCTTATTGTTAGGCCAGGCTGCGACCACATAGAAATCCAGATACACTCATTGACTATATCATAATCAATGCAAAATTGACAGGAACATCAATGAGAATATTTGTAGTCATATATGATTTAAGATAGATGAAGAAGGAGAAGGACGTCCACTGCTGGATATAGGCATCACCAAATCGAAGGATTTGGACGTATCTCCCACCACGCTGGCCCAATCCTCGTTGGTGGGAGCCCGAGCCTCTTTTATTGATTATCAGAGTGCACTAAGAGCAGTTGAGGTTAAATAAAAATATTTAAGATATAATTCCGTAGGTATACTTTTCTCACTAAGATGTTGGATGTTTGGTTTGAAGCCCGCCCATAACGATAAGTCGTTAGTAAATATTATATACTGCAACACATTGTGCTCTTCGTGGTTCGAGTCCGGATCCGCGAGCGCAGGGTCCGATGAAGCTTTCGCGGCCATAATAGTGGCCGAAAGCATCGACATCATCCGAAAAAAAAAAATCTTCGTGGTAATAAGATGTTAAGACTCTGTATCCCAGTAAAGTTCATATATAAACTCTTTGTTGCTTACATTATACATTGAACGGTATAGTATATGGTATAGGTATTATATATACCCAGAACACAGTAATGTTTGAACGAATAGTTCGTCTTCTTTAAGTTCATTAGAGATATGCCATAAAAAAGTGTACACATGTGTATATGTAAATTGTTTATATACATATATATATACACACACACACTATATATATATATAAATTTCGTACTGAAACTTGTCTTGAATGAATGAGTCATATTATTAAAATAACTAGTGGCCCATTCAAAATTCTGAAATTTTGGTCATCCACAACTCGACAACCCGACCACATACCAACAAAATTCCAACGGCTCTGATCTTATCTAAGCGAGATCTGTCTG
>DWLS01003017.1:0-16647 GCA_018246255.1 Pachliopta kotzebuea | reverse complement strand
GCGACATGAGGGAGCATTGTGTCTGACAAGCGTAGTGATGTGGCAACACCGTCTCGATAATAACATACTAAACATTTACAAAATTAATTTTAACAAAATATACTTTTATACGCCACTGACGTAAATTGATTTTGATGCAGCAAACAGCGCAAATATATGATAATAACAAGTAGGTAAGAGTTCAATTTATTACTTACATCTTACATCTAGTGTAAAGGCGGACTTAATGCCATTGGCATTATCTTAATCTACCTTGGGTGGTGCAGAGATGTTATAAGATAGGCAGGTGCATAGATCAGTTTTTATTTATTTAATTATTTATCAATTTAACTGTCATATACAACATAAACTTACTAGTAAGCATTGAAAAAACCACAAAGATTTATCAACAATGCTGATATATATCAGTCATCGCCCAAACATAATATTTATTACAATATAGTAATACATAGTATCAAGAGCCAGGTCTTTAGACGTGTTATAAAGGTTGATGGATGTTAATTTTGGAGAAAGTACAATTTTAATTTAGATTTAACGTTTTGGTGGGTTAGGTTCTTTTGCAGTATAGGTAGCAAATAATGATTAGTCCTTTCAACGTACGTATTGTTAATATAAAATGTGTGTGATAATACATATGAAAATAATATTAAATTATATCATAGTACATAAACAACATTAAATTAGACACATAAAATAAATATTATATACTTAATATATATATATATTCAATTCAATTGATTCCGTTTCATATCAGACTAGGGCAAGATAGAAGAAGTTGGCACCATTTTTGTCTGTGGACTTAAGTTTATTTTATCTTAAACAATGTACATAGTTATAAGTTTTTCTTAGACAAATGCTTTTTATTCATTTAAATAAATATTTATGTTTGACGCTTATTTTGTACGACAAAGCTCCGAGACGAGATTACGACAGTTAACTCTATAATACACTTCATCGCATCGTTATCACTTGTTGATTATATCGTCTCGTTACCCCAGTAATTTCAATAGGATATAGCACCCTTCAAACTGGAACATAGTAATGTTTACACATTACTGTTTATCAGCAATAGGAGCTGCAGCGATACCTATACTCTATACATATTTTGGACAAGTCATATATACTACATTCATGTACAATGTAAACAATCATAACACTGTGATTTTTTAATACTTTTTCAGAATGGTTAGAAACCGAGAAGTTGTATTAAAAAAAATTGTGATTATTATTGATTATATTCTTTGTAAAAATTCGCAAATAATACATCACTAAAGTACCTAATGATGTTTTTTAGACGCATCGACATTGTGAAGAGGGCGGGAGGGAAGTCTTTTGTATTTGGGGGTGAGGAGGTGTCGGTTTACCAATTTAGATGAGAAAATTTGGTTTTGCAAAAATTAAAAATTTACAATATAAATCTCAAAACTGTACTAATAAAAATCTCGAAAAAGACCTACTAATTTATATACAGTTGAAAATATTTTACAGTACTTCCCTGGTGGTGGGTTACTGAAGACTGTCTAGTTAGGTACTACTGCAGCTCCTATTGGAGCCGACAAACAGTACCGTGCAGATTGTGTTCCGGTTTGAAGGGTGCTATACACTAGTAAAATTACTAAGGTATCGAGACAACACATATTTCAAGGCGAGTGCAATTTTTTGCTGTATACCAACTTAACTATCACCATGTTACCAAGTGCATCACTTACTATCACGTGAACATCCTGTTCGTCTAGTCGCTTGATCGAATAAAAAAATTGTGTATATTTCCTGACTTCATCACCACCACATGGTGGTAATGATAGTCCAGTATCGTTGTATTAGGTCTTCACAACAGCCAAATGTATGAACGTGGCCTTAATTTTATGAAATATATTTAATTTCAATCCCCCGGGTGCGGTTTGTCGCGGGTCCAACCAGTTGGGGTCCTGTTGGTGACTTTTATTGCTACCCTCTCGATGCCCTCACCTCCACTCTCCACGTAATACTCGGAACTATATAAAAACTCTGTGGTTTTAAAATCAAGTTAATACACTGAATGTTTGGTAATTTTTCGGCTTTCAACTTATAGTAATGTTTATAAATAAAAAAAAATGTATAAAAGCCATTGGTTTGAAATCGGTAGATAAATAGATAGGGACATATAAATAGATAGGGACATATAAATAGATAGACATAGACTAATAATAAATAACAGATCCAGAAAAAAACATATATATATAATAGTCATTAAATAACTAAAGAAAATTTAGTATATACATAAACAGAACAGAAGCGTTTATTTAAATACAAAGAAAGTATATGGAAAATATAAAAAAAATATATAAATTCATACACAAATATAATACTGCACATGTTTATGAAAGTAAGAAGTAGTTTGAATTCTATTTAACTTAACCAACTTAATGGTATAAGTTGGCAAACTAGCACACGTCTTGCCTGATGGTAAGCAGTTACGGTATCCTATAGACGACTGCAGCTGCTATGGTTTGTTAAGATCCAGATGCAAATCGATTGGTGATGTTTGTTCATTGAAACGATGACGTAATAAAGTAATTGAACAGCATGCGATGTCATCAACAGGCGCGCTGACTCCTCCAGGAGTGACGGAGTAGGAGCCTTAATTAAACTCATCAATACAGGTTCCCTTTGAAGCGCCGACCGAGTTGCCGATCTTCGGGTATTCCGTTCGCGTTTCGCGGATACTTATAAACCAAACACACCAAGTTAAAAACTGAAGCGATTTCAGATACTGATGAAAGAGATCTTAGGACCAAAGACTTTATTTACGAAAGCCGTCTATTCTTATCACCAGTAGTAAACCGCTGTCTGTATATATTACTTCGTTCATGTAGCTGAAGATTTAAACGGGCTACGTGTGACTTTCCTTGAAGAAACTCCCGGAAGAGGCCTATGGCCAGAAGTGAACTGCCCCAGGCTATTGATGATGATGATTCGACAAGGCGTTGAGACGACCCAGGCGTTTACCTGATGGTAAGTGATATGCTTGTTCATAATATAACACTAAATAAGATGTATCTTCTTATATACACAGCAACACATTGCGCTCGTCGCCTTGAGGCATGTGTTGTCTCGTTCGTTACCTTAGTAATATTACTAGCATGCAGCACCTTTCAAACCGGAACAGATTACTATTTGTCGGAAGAAATAGGAGCTGCGGTGGTATCTACCTAGACGGTCTGTAGCAACAGAGACCTATCACCACTAAAAGAGATTGCTTTTAAAAGTATAAGACCGCTTATAAGTATTTTTAATTGTTTATTTTTGCAATTGGTATACATTAAAGATAATATTGTTGTTAAATGGTTTGTTGTTAGTATATATCCGCTGGTATGTTATAACTTGAGCGGCGCCCGGACGGATGTTTACAGCGGATCCCAGCGCCTTATCGGGGGCCCGCAGGCTCCCGCGGAGTATTTTTGTTAACAACTTCTTTCAAAGAATTTTCAACGGCCCTCCTCCTGCAGGCTGAATTTGATCTTTTTATCAACTCCCAGGCTGCTGGGAGTAAATTTTTATTTTACTTAATGCACTGGGCATTATGAGATAATTTATAAAACCAATTACAAAATCACAAACTAAAAATATTACATGATGTTAAATAGAAAATATATTGGTATATGTAAATAAATAAAGATAAAAGATGGAAATAGTAATAATACTTAAAATGTAAAATGTAATTTATATTGAGAGGCGACGCTTGAAAGATGACAAAAGATTCTTATTTTTACCGCCAAATAATATAAACATTACTCCGGTTTGAAAGCTGCTGTATACAAGTGAAATTACTGAGGTATCAAGATTTAATAGTTAAGTCTCAAGGCGAGTGAAATGTGGTGCTGATAAAAGATGACAAAACATTAGGATATATAGAAAGATTGAAAGAAGGAATTGTACAATGAAAGTATAGTCAAGTTAGGAAAATAGAAAAAGAGGGAAAGAAAAGGAGAATAATAAAGAAAACTAAAGACAGGACCCTTACCTACACGAAGGAGAATGCTACAAAAAGAAACTAAATATATTTAAATGACAACTCATACTTAAGAAAGCCATATACCACTGAGTTGGCAAACAAGCATAAGGCCTGATGGTAAGCAGTTACCGCAGTTACTTACTTTTCTGATATTCACTGTTTTTTGCTTCTCTCACACTACCCTCTCTACTTTTCTGTTTACATTCTTTTCATTCTATTACAATTTTCAATTTCCTTAATCTATGCCATACACTTTTCTTCCTTTTAAATCATTTATATGACTAATATTACACGTTACGTTTTCTATTAATACACACAAGTTTGTGTTTCTATTAAAGACCAGTAAAGTTAGAAGAGATATGGTAGAAGTGATCAGTGAAGCTGCAAATGAGTTTACGAATGACAAGGAAATTTCTTAAGTCGCAAAGAATTGCTCATTTCCTTCAAATCTCACTCTCCTTTTGTGGCTCGGCTTAAATCTGTTACATTGTGTCCTGCAAAGTTATTGCGGGGCCCAAACTCGAGGAAAATATACGCACTTAAAAAGATGTCTCGTGTTTCATTGTGGGAAGAATTGTGTAACAACTTTTACAAATTTTTTTTAAATGCCTATGTTAATGTTTGACGACTATCCCACCTAATGTTAAGTGATCTATGTTAGTAAGGTGCATTAACCCAGTAGAATCTTATTCACTCTTGATTTGAAGACACTACTTCGTAATTGGATGGCAACACAGTCTCCGGTAAGTTGTTCCACTCTTTAGCTGTTATTAGAAATGAAGAGCTGAACCTTTTTGCTTGTAAATTGGGGATGTTTACAGTTTACATTTAATGATTGTACATCGTTTATTATAATCTTAAAATTTAAAAGGATATTAAACACTATAAAAGCTCAAACGTTTCAAAATACAGCCAATAGAAATCTTTTGAAAAATCTACAATATCTTAGTATAACATGTGTATAGATAAATCAACTAATTAAAGTGGAGATCTTTGAGGAATGACCAGCAGTGGACATTTATCGACTGATGATGATGATGATAATGATATATAAATCAGTGTAAGGCGGCTGGCATAACACGATACGTAATATGAAAGTTAGTGGATAGGTCTATCTCTCGTGATCAACTACCGCAGGCTGATGATGATAGATAAATCACAAAACTATTCACTTCTTGATCAGCCAATAGACGTACACTACTGTACATAGGCTTTCCACAATAGTTTGAGGATTTGGGCCGTCTTCTACAACGCTGGCTCAATACGGGACCTGGAGAGCCAGAGTATGGTTTGTTGTATCACTAGGAGGTGAAGTTGGCTTGGGTTGGGAGAGATTCCTCATCACTTGATTTATATTATTACAATAAATACCAATGTAGTATATCAGCATTAAATGTACATTTGGCTACGTTGTAGCGCAGCTGATAATTCACCTCTATCCGTTCGGCCCGAAAGCCTTTGTCTTTTATTAAAATATATACCAGTTAGCGGGCGGCCGCTGGTACGTACCGCAACAATAGCGACCGCTCTTTGGCTTAAAGGCGAAAATGGAAAACCAATGATGGCGATATTGGTTTATTGCTGAGCAAACTGCTGTAACCACCTCGCAGTACAATAACTCTTCTCATTTAATAAACAAATGTTTTCAGTACAGAAGTAACCAGGTTCAATACAGACTCTCACTTAAGAAGACCTCATGGTTCTAATTAGCCTCTTAATAACCTATTATTAAGGATGCCAAGTTTTTACTATCCTCGCGATTTGATACATGTCTTAAAGCACGTGATATTAGTTGTTATATTAATTGCATATAAATTGAAAAATTCATTGGTGCAGGCTGCATTCGAACCGGCACCTTCGGAGTGAAAGGTCAAGGTTCACACCACAAGGCTATCACGATTTCCATAGCGATGGCTATTACTTTTTGTTGTACCTCTTCGTGATTTGGGTAAGTGCCTCGATTCTCTATTATTCTTTCTACTCTTTTTTTAGCTTTCTTTTATCTTTTCCTACTATCTAACTTTCATTCCTCATATTATGTTACACTCTTTAATCCTTTGCACATTGTTCTTATGTCTTCTTCGCGCATAGCCTGCCATAGCAATGGTTATGATGGTATACACAGCACCACATTGCGCTCGTATCGAGACATTGTTATCTCTCGTTACTTCAATGCACAATACTGTTTGGCGATAGAGATAGGAACTGCAGACTCACCTAGATGTTCTCTGGTAATGGAGTCTTACTACCAGTCATTCGTTTTTCTTTAAACCCATCGATTTCCCTTCACCGGAAACTGAAGGTCACGGGATCGAACCCTAAATTCCACCCAAACAGAGCCACCGCGACATACAATAAGATCCGTTTTACTAGATTAATATGTTCAATTTCATTACGCCAGCTTTCATATTCTATACGAGATTATAGGAGAAAAAAAAATTGTACCTCGTCACACAAATATTTTTTTTTATCCGTCGGACAAGTCATCTCGCCGGGGAGCCGAACAAAGGCATTTTTCAGGGATTACGAAATTAATATTTCGTAACGTATTTGCCCGGCGATTCGGTTTATACGGTTTTAGATTGAAAGCGACCGCGGTGGGTTACTGTAATGATTACATTAACGTTCAATTATTCAATTCGTTACACTTACTGCTTTTTTTTATTTAAACACAATATCAAAAATTAATTTTACCTTCATAACGCAGTGTGTGGTTCCGAAATTAATTTTTGAATCAATTGTGATAGATCTCTTTTGGCGGAGACCGTCTATATAGGTACTACGATAACTTCTATCGCAGCCGACAAACTTATTGTGGTGGATAATATTTCATTTTTACTGGTGGGAGGTCTCTTTACTGGTAGTAGATCTCTTTACAGATGGTAAGCCTCTTTACTGGTGGTAGGTCTTTGTTGTCGAAGACCGCCTAGTTAGCTATAATCGCTGCTCCTATTTCTACCGCCAAATAGTAAAACAGTATACATTGCACTCGTCTTAAGATATGTAGTAAGTCACGTTACCCCAGTAATTTCACTAGCATACAGCACCTCTAAAACTAGAATACAGTAACGTTTGTTTGTTCTTCTATTTAATCGTTCAGTTTATCCGTCATATATTTTTGAAAATAAGCGGTGTCATAAAGAGCAAGTGTAATATCAAAAGAGGTTGGTTGTTATTACTGAGGAATTACGATTGAGGAAACTATTTACAGACGTGATGAAGAAAATAAAATGGAATGTACATGAAAATGCAGTTGCAGAGGAAATCAAAGGAAAGAAAAGTAATTGCAGAAGCTATCCCAAATCCAGTTATCTCCGACGCTGAGCAATTGTTGTGCTTAATGCGGCCGATTTAAAAAAAAAAAGAAGTTAAAATGCGTTTCCTCAAAGTTCTCGAGTTTATACGGCAGCCGGGGGCGCCGTCGCTGGCAACATTATATTTATCCGCGCTCTCCGCTGACACTGTCGTAGTTATTTTCATTTAAGTTTGAAAATTGCTCGCCCCCGCCCCCTACCAGCACCAGCTCTGCTGGGGATGGGGATCGATAATGGGATTGTAGGTGCGATTTTCTTACTACGAACGCCGTCGTATAAATCTTCGAGATGGAAAAATTTCGGAAATTGTCCCCGTGATTTATCCGCCGCGCCGCCTGCTCCAAGCCAAATTGTTTTTTGATTTCACGGCTGCTCAGAGGTGTATTAAGTTACATCGGATGTAAACAACGCACAGGTGACTGGCCTGATGGTAGGTCTCTTTATTGGTGGTAGGACTCTTTATTTGTGTTAGCTAGAAGCGAGAGCTAACTCTCGTGAAAATTCAGAATGGGCCAGATGTAGTTGAACAACTTGGACCCATGTTCCGGCACGATAGATATCACCAGCTTCTACTAATTACGATGGGCAAAGTTGAAGGCAAAAGACACGTTGGACGACAAAATCGTGGCTGCGAAACGTTTGGGAGTGGATCGGTATCACCAGTGTAGAACAACTGTTCCATCTGGCTTAAGATTGAAACGAAATCTCTAACCGGTATTGCAGAGAAGGAGAGGTAGCGACTTTGTTTCTCTACCATTAAAACCTTTACGTTAGTTCGCTTATCTACGATAAAAAGCCTTACGAATTTGTTACGCAGCGAAATAATTCGGAAAGTTGCCATGTAGAAAGAAAAAAAGGTAGAAAATGTAATAAATTTTAATCCTGATTACAGAAGAGCGCTTCGCCGGCAGACTTTCAAAATTCAAGATTATTTACGTTCCTATTCCCCGGGCCCCTGAGCCCTCTCAGACCGAAAGATTTACATAAAAAGAAACTCGCCGTATTCCGAATTATGATTCAATTAGTATTAAAGGATTGCTCCTTCAAAGGGGCCCGTATATTTTCAGGTCTATCGAATGCGACTGATACGGAGCTCTTTTGTGCTTTCGAGCAAACTAAGCAGAATCGGAGCTGCTTTGTACTTAAGTTGGCTCGCAAAGCCATCGACGAAAATAAGAAGCCGGAACTCGTTTCAAAGCGACGTACGGGGTCCAAAGCCAAACGAGTTGCATGAAATCAATTCACTGTTAAATTTACAAGTAGTGTAACTATTCAAGGTTCCTATTGGGATTTCATTATAATAGTAAAAGATTACTTTCTCTTTGACAGTTTACAACGGATCAATACTTAACAATCAATCTAAAGAATTATATATATACTACCATGAGCATAGGTGTTCAAGTTTGAAATTGAACATTTGAATGACACAGACCAATTGAAGTAGTTGCACATAACCTAGGCATTATTAAAGTTAACTGATAATAAAGAGATATTTTGTTATTAAAAAAAGTTGCCCAAGAATGGTAAGCCAGGAATACTTTCTTATTGACACAAGGTAAGAAAGATTTGAATATTGCTCCCCCATTTCCTCCTTCAAATATATTCAGGTTAGCAGGATGTTTACATGGTGTTAAGGGATATTTAAAAATCAGCCGCTATTCCAGCTGGACTATAATAACCTTTATTAGCTGGAAAGTTAGATTAAGAACTTTTAAACCTTGATTTCTTTGTTTGAATTACAGTACCCTTCATCAGCGAGTTCATCTGCTTACTTTACCATATATTCATTCAATTACTCATATAAAAAATACTATTGTAATTTTTTATTTTAAAAATGTCCTTCCTTTTCTGTACAACGTGAGTAATGGTTTTTGCATAAATAAATATTATAAAATTGAAACCATTATAAGGAAAAATTATGAGCATGTCCCGTTTTAAGTTATTACATCATGCATACGTTAAATCATCGCTGAGTAATTGTTATAATGTAACAATAATATATTTGTATGGCGTTTCTGTAATATTGTTACAGAAGTTACAGCTGAACTAACTATTCACTTAAATATCACATGGAGGTGAAACTTTCCCTCCGCACTCACTTGGAAATCGTAGGCACTGAAACACGGCGCTGCATCAGTCACGGCTAATGTAAGATATTTGTAACAAGCGGGCCCCCTGCGGCGGCTCGGATTAAGTGACGAATTATACTTTTTTTTTTCTATTCGTCACAAGCTCGATTATTCCGCTCTGTCCGCAAGTTTGGGATATCCGTCTTAAGGATTAAGGGGCGCTTTTGCGCGTACGGAATTTTACGGTATTCTCTTGATGGATGAATACGGAAACCTTAATTCTGCAATTTAAGGGGGCGGTGCAGAACGGTAATCGAGATGAGCGAGTGCCGCTGTCCCGCTAATGACATGTTCATCATGATGATCATAAATTTCACGTGATCCACGTGTGAACGCATGCCAAAGTCTATCGCGGTGAAGACAATAATTCGTCATATCGCAATATTAATACCTTCGCGTCTCTCGTAAAAGTGGCAGTATGATAAATGGAAGAGTGAAATAAAAAAAAATTAAACATCATACCATTATGAAATAGCTAGAGCATTGTAGATTGGTTATTCTATATATACTGTTTCTATATATACTGTTTATAATCAAATTACGCTTCGTTCTAATTTATAATCTATTTCCAAATCATTTGTCCAAGGCACTCACACACAGGCTGGATATAAGCTTCTCCGAAAGAAAGCCTTTTTCGCCTCCAGTTGTTACCAGTCTTCAGATCATCGCTCTATCTGGTCAGGGAGTGTCTTGTACTACGCTTGCCAAAACGCATTCTCCACTCTAAGATACTATTTATTTATCAGTTATCTGGGTGCAGCTCATTACAAAGATGACATCCACAAAAAGGTTATTAAAAAAAAGGGACTGCTTACAGATTCACGGGCTAAGAGCGAGGTCCTAAACATCCATAAACATATGAAAATTTAAACAGACATCCATTCATTAGACGAACACACATAAAAAATTAACGAAGCGTCGCTGTAGTCCTTAACGAATATCCGGCATGAATTGTCGGACGACCTTACACCAGTAGACTCTCTCACACACACATTGTGGATGAGGAGGACTAATGCAGAGTTTATTTGTTAGGAAAGAGCTCGTTCGGATCCGTCTGCCGTCCGTCGGCTCGTCACAAACATGCTTTTAATGGCGGCAATTAAAGGCGACACTTGTATGCGCACCGAAATATCGCGGCATAAAAACGTCGCCCCCGCCGCATATCAAATTGTTTAACACATCGGACGGCCGGCAGCCATTTTACGACTTGTCGCTCGTTTACGACGGGAATCCGGCCGATCTGTGATACGGCAGTTTTGTTTATAAAATTAGAATCCATTTGAGAATGGTCGCCATTAAAGCGGGAAATATTTGAGGTCATTCCGATTTATGTTAGTGGTCTCATTATCAATTAGAGGCGAGCGCCCTTCCGAGATTTCCGTGTTACCTTAAATAGCATCCAATGGAAGATATTCCAAAGGTTTTAAGTAAGGACATATTTTAAGCTTAAACTGAACGAATACATTAACGAATAAAAAAAAGTTATAGTTGAATCATATTACTTGTGTTATTATAAATATTAGAGCTTAAGAACCTACACAAATTTGTTTAATGTTCATAGAAACCCGTGAGCGCGGAAACGAAATTAATTAAAATGTAGATGTGTGTATTTAAAGACTTCAAAACAAACACGCTAACTACACGAGAGCGAGGACCGAAAGAAGCACTTACGTTAATGAAGGTGCTACATAAAATGAAGTACACAACTGCGAGACGAGCGAGCCGAAATTAAAGATTAAACGCCACTTTAATTTTACCCGGACGAATTATCCCAAAATATTTGTCTGAACTGAAACATCGGTGAAATAAATTCCGCGAACAAAAGGTCGGATACATACAGCGGCGCGCCGGCCGCCAAGCTAAACGACATATAAAAGCGGCGATAGTTTAAATTGGAACCCAAAAACTAAATGTAAACAAACACGGAGGCCCTGAAAATACGTTGTGAAAAGTTACCGAAGCGAAGGGAACATTGAAAACATGCGGCGGGTTTCGGTAATGTCCGTCCTCGAACATTTGTATAACAAGATACAATTAATCTGCGGTTGCCGAAACAAATTGTTATTGACGTCCATACTACGGGAAAACTTCGCGAGGATCGCTGGAACGGAGTAGTTTCATTCGAGCTGGAACAGCTGAATTATGCTGAAAGTAGTGGATCTAACAAAAGGAACATATACTTCATAAATACAGAAATATTTTTTTTTACTGAATAACTGAATTCTGTTATTACTTTTAAATTCTATGAAACAATCAGGGAGACTAGTCTTGTTAGACTCTCGTGAATATCTTCGTCTAAGCGGATTAGTTTGAATTTGCTTTCACAATTTTGTTTGATTTTAAAGTCTTGTTAAATTCATTTTACATTTAACAGACTCTAATATAAATGATAGTGCTTTTGAAAATTAATTTTGAAATTCTAATCCATTTAGCTGTACCTATAGCATCGTTTTCTTGTGTTAATTCTACACGAGTTGTACGATCCACCACACATGGAATTGCATATCTTAAGGCAACCTCTTCACCACTTACAGATTCGATCAGCGCACAGCACTGAGGATTCCAATTTAATTGCATTCAGTGAAATCTCGAGCGATTATGGATTCCATCCCTGAGCAAATTAAAATCGAGACTCCCTGCATTTCTCATACAATTCTAACAGAGTGCGAACGATTAAAATCCAGACCAAGAGCACAAGACCGTATATATATACACATATTATAGAATACATTACACGAGACCAATGTTAAGCAGTGGAAATTTATCAATAGATTATGATGTCAAAACCAAGAAACTTGATTAAATATTTCAATATTCAAAACTTATTATTAAGGTTAACTTCTAATCAAAGTAGTCTGAGGAGCAAATTAAATTTTAGAATAATTATAAATAATACTTATTAGAAGATTCCGTTTTTCGCACATATGCAAAATAGACAAATCATTACAAGTATAACGGAAACACGTGAACATTGGATACGTATCAGAGGCGGAAACAAAAGCGAAATAAAGATCAATTCCGATGAAAGGCAAATAGAGTTTGACATGTGAGACCGGAAACTGTGTTACTCGAAACACTTGTATATTTTACAAAGGCACACGAACACTCAAAGCATGAACATACGAATATACGTATGATGCGACGTATGGCAAGTTAGTTCGAGAACAACTTTCGTATTTCCTAGTAATTTTTTTTGACATTCGTGTACTTATAGATAGATAGACACAACTGTTTATTTCTCATATTATAGTACAGTGAATTAACTGAACTTATTATCTAGATGTGGGCAAGGACGACTTTATCGGTATAAGCGATTTCTTTCAGGCAACCCAGAAAGACAGAAGTAAAAAATAAATAAAAGAGAACATGATTTGTATGTTGTCGTTGTAGTTTTGATGTGAATGCCAGTTTTAGGGAATTGAGCTATATTTATGATATTAGCAGTCACATCTTATAGATCATAATTAAAATCAATGAAGAGATATCTAGAAAGCGCTTGTTTGACGGTACGCGAACATACATTGTCGTGTATTTATAATCGTTACATTAGGGCTTTAATACTAATATGTCTTTTATCTGTTTATCGTATATTTCTTTGATTCTTCTCTTTAAAATGCTTATAAAAATGTCGATGATATTGGGTGTTGATAGGTTATATTTTTCTTTTACTCTTTTTATTACTTGTTCGGATCTGGTGCGTGCAAATTAGTTTAAATTCGGAATTCTTTCAAAATTTTTAGTTTAGAAGAGAAAGCTTATAATATTGTAAGTGGAAACTCACCGTTTTGGACAAGTAGAGTAGAATCCCTCGCGAGTGGCAGCTCGGAGTCGGTGAGGGTCGCGTCCGAAGCGTTGTCCGACGCCGACGTCGGAGTCGTGGGCGCGGTCGGCGAGTCGGACAAGCCGCGGGCACGCGTCCGACGCCGCCCGCTGCTGCTGCTCGAACCGCTGCCCGAGCCGTACGGGTGCAGTCGGCCCAGGCCTGAACACATTCTCAGTTTTACTAAAACATCATCATCATCGCCATAGGCTTCCATTGCTGGACATACACCTCTATTAATAAGAACGGGGGGAGGGAGTTTGGACCATCTCGCACCACGCTGGTCCAATGCGGATTAGTGGGGAGCCAGCACATCGTTTGAAAGAAAGAAAAATATTTATTTCAGTCTGCCTAAAAATACACATAAATAGCACAACAAAAACATAACACAAATATGAACATTAAAGAAAAAATAATAATAGCAGTAGGCAGCTGAACAGGATCCAACTCAGCAATACTCCAGCAATTAGCAGTAGCGTTGGTTTTCTCTTGGACTGTTGTGTGAGACACGTTACATCCCTTAAAATATATATATTCCACAAATTCATCATTCATTGCTCACATCATAATATTTCATGTAATTCATACTTTGCGAAATTCTTATTGAACATATTTATTAATTCATTCATCTCATACTCTTCATTCATTCAATTAAATTATGAAATATTTTATTCTCGTATTAATCAATCAATCGTTCCATGTGTCATTCGTTCATTAACATTAATTGAGCACAACAGTCATAATTATCGATATACTTAAGTAACTATAGAAGGGTATGAATAGTACTGTTTACATTACTAAGGTTTCAACATTCGTCTAATATTCTTTACAGTGAACAGGGACCGGCTTGCGGTTAGAAGTGCGGTTAACTTTAGGAACATTCGATATGATGTTTAAAAGAATGCAGCCTACTAATCCGACCCCGATATAGAAATTTGATAGTTAAAGATTAAAAAAGTTATACACAAAATTATTATTGGTATGAGTACATAAAAGGAAACTTGATTAGGAACTATTAGATAGTACACAAAATAGTGAAATCATAATGGAAACAAACCCAAACCTGTAATAATACAATCAACAGAGCAAATGTAATAAAGGGTGAAGCGTAATAAATGAAAGAAAAATTAAAATATCAGATAAAAATTGTATCATACATTATTTATTTACCTGTAAGATATCGGAGGAGCGCGATCAAAACAAATAACAAAAGGGAAGAAGCCACAAAAAGAAACACCAAATAGGGACCGCGGACGTTATTAAGAATAATAAAGCTTTCCGACATGATAAAGAACACAATGGAAATTACTTCTCGCTTGGGGTTTGATATATAAAAAGTAACAGAGTCTGAAATTTGTTAGTGTCTAATTATAAAACAGAAATATCTCAGCAACGTCGAGAGGAACTTTAAATGTAAAATGTGACTCTTAAGTGAGTTGGAATTCAAAGAAAAGTAAAGGAAAACCAGAAAAGAATACCTTGGCTTATAACCTACTCCAAGCGTTTGGTGTTGGTTTTTTACCGGAACCACTGGTTTGTTAATAAGCACTACGAAAAGTTATATTTAAAACTTTCGTTTTGCTTAGTACGTGTTTTGCAATAACAGTTAAAATTTTTAATTCGTATCTTTAACCTCATTTTTGAACCGTGCCCTTAATGTTAAGGCTGTACGATCTTAAAGTTCATTCTAATCTTTTGTCTTCTAGCTTTAATATTGAAGGGATATCATAAAGACGAAATTTAATATCATGAGAATGTATTAAAAGGTTTTATATCAAATAAATGAAATATGTCTGCAATCAAACAATGAATATGAGATATCAAATGCTAGGAAGAAATATATACGTCCTTCCCCGTAATAAAACGACGAAAATATGAGAGCAAGTGTGACCGACTGTTACCTGTAATCACCGCGTGTTGCTTTGATGTAAGAGGGCCTTTATTAAGTAATACTGCGCCGTCCTAGCGTAAAGCAAATAAATACTGGGAGCTTAGCTCTGTATCAAAAAGCCCGGCGTATAATGAAAGGCTGCCGACTTTGTGACGAAATATTTTACATACATTTGTATCATGATTTTTACGGCGAATGTCTTTATTAGAAATGATTCGGAGGTGCCCTTTGAGACCGAACAGAGGGATGGGGTGGTTTCAGAAGGCTTTATTAGATTCGTTAACGTTTCATTTAGACGTTGTACTACATTGTGTTGGTATTGATATGTGTGCCGAGGTTGCACGATATTAAAATGTGGTTAGCGGCCGAACAAAATTCTAAATAAGTTTCCTTTTAGATTACACGTGAATAACAATGGTGATACTGTTACTTATTTAAAATGCTAAATAACATTTTAATTAAGTAATTACACTTGTTATTCGCCTATGTGTAAACGTAATCCAATTTTTAACTGATTCAGGTTGGAAAAGCAGACAATTAGAGTTTTGACAAATTATGAAACTTAAGTACTATTTAATTTTGTAGTAATTATTTTATAAAACTACTAAAAAACTTTAATGAAAAAAACTAATTAGAAGAGACAAGAGGCAGGAGACTAGACTGTAATGGTATAGCTATTTAGAGAAGAAGCCTGACTACATTGGCTACTTAGCACTGCTTCTTTCACACGACGGTCCAAGGCCAATAGACAGACCCAATAAAAGGCGGAAAAATTTAGTGTCAAGTGATATGCGAGAGTGTCAACTGATTGATGATGTCGCGAATATAGCGAAGTGGAGAAGAAAGATAAAGAAAGCAGACCCCACCATACGGGATAGTGGCTAGGAAAAGAGAGAGAGAATACGAAAAATAATCGTAAACAGTTTAAACTGATGATTTCTTCTGGACCTAAGTTAACAAAAGATTTCTGTATGGGCTTAATGAAACTACTGTGTCTAATCCTACTGGGATATAGTAAAGTACTTATTAGATAATATTTGTTAATGGATTCATTTCCTTAATACAACCGCTCGTTTAACCACCTTTGAGAAGTGAAGTAAATAACAAACGAAAAATTTGTAAATTCTCGTTGCGTTGAAAAGAAATTCACTCTTTTAAATGTATAAAGGTTTGAATATTAAATTTAGAAAGAGAGAAACATTGATAAGTGGGTTAGAAAAAAAAATTATAACATTTCTCGCGGTGAAGACAATTTTTTCCCGCTCCACCCGACTTTATGCGATCTATTTACAATTAGCATTCTTCATCCGGACGTCTCCGGCTAGAGCCCTCCGTTCAGGGGCGGGGAGACGAAGGGAGAAGTGGGGGGAAGTGAGAGGAGGGGGGGGGGCTTGGCAAAAATTCTCCTCTAACGAGCGCATTGGCCTTTTTGTTTGGGTCCGCCTGTGTGAAGGGTTTCCCCGCTGCGGCCTTAATTATCGCATTGAATAAGTTTCTGG
>DWLS01003016.1:0-16648 GCA_018246255.1 Pachliopta kotzebuea | reverse complement strand
CCTGGGTGGGCCCGGAGGGGTGTGTGGGACTCGGCCTGGGCGGCCCCTACCCACTAAACCTACCGCGAAAGCCATGACCGGAGACCGGACTTCTCCCTCTAAAGAGGGACTTCTCCGGCTAATAGGGAAGTCCCGACGACGCCGAAGCATTGGCGGGGCCAGGTACCCAACCTGGCCCGCTTTAGGTTACGGGGGCAGCAAGAGGAGGCGTTGGTACCGCCTCCTGCCCACCCCGACTCGCCGCCTGCGGAGGGAGGAAGCCCCTGGGCTATCCTCCCTAGATCATTATCGCACTAACTACTACGCCGAAAATATTGCAGGATTAAAAAGTAAAAACAAAATATACTTTTACACAACATATATTTAAAAAAAATAGACATTAAGAACAAAATACATAGTCCATAACACAGATTAAAAATGTAAAGCGAGTGTTTTTTAATTTCTCAAAGCTAGCTTATGGTAGAAGTGTCTCCAGATACGCCCGCTAATAACAGTGTCGTACTTGTTAAGATGATACACACTGCACCACATTGTGCTGGACGACTTGAAATATAAGGAGACGTCTCATTCTAGTAATTCACTACCTACCTGTCTTCATAACGAACCACAGAAGATGCACTTAATCATAAATTGGCCAGTTGAAATAGGCGCTGTGAAGATGGTACCTAGATACTATATGATTTTTTGTTTTTTTTTTATATGATAAATATTTCCATCAACTGAACATCAACACAAGACAGATGATGGTCCGATTTTCTACAAATTTAATTTTTTTTTGTATTACTATGAATAACATATTTATACTACGTTTATATAAAACCTGTCTGATTGATCTTTAGGATCGTAAATTATATCATCCCCGTGAAATGAATATTTTTTTTTTATAATTTTATGAAAAATTATACAAAGCGGTATTAGTAAGCATTTGCGATTTTAATTATAGTTATATTTTTATAATATGAAATATATGTAATTTTATATACTTTATTTGTAAATCCATGTCTGTATTTATACTATTATTAACTTTCCCTTTTTTTTCTTTTTTCTCCCATTTGTGTTTTTTTTATTCTCTTCTCATCCTGAAAGGTTGACTAGAAGAGAATGCCTTGTTGCATTATGTCCGCTTTATTTACTGTATCTCCCGTTGTATGTATATAAATATATTTGCTCTCTTGATCTGTGCAAAAAAAAGTAATAAACAAACAAATATTCCCTCAAAACTGGAATTTTCTGTCCAATTTAATGGTAAAGTTCAGCTTTACGTGTCACTTTTTGAACAAATTCATATTTTTATCTACAATAGGTTAAAACTTTATGAAGATGTTAAACCTAGTCTAATCCTCATACATTTTTTGATCACATAAAAGCAAATTTCATTGGTTGTAGTCACGCGCGGAGTGACATTTGTATAAGGATGGAGTACCCTCTTTATAAAAAAAAAAAGAAAAATATTACAAAGAGCTAACGAAATACATAGTATAAAAGTAGAGGTGCCCCAATCCTCTATATATCATGGACATTTACAACATGGTTAAGTAGTTAAATATTATTCCTCGCTTTAATAGGCTTAAATAAATTTACTTTATTGGGGAATATAAAAAAATCACTAAAATCCCTGTTTTTGAATAATGATGCAATTTTCAAAACAAATATTAAACAAAGAACATTCTACTGAAATCCAACATCTTCTTCAGGACGTGAAGACGCTTCGGCTTCCTTTCTAATTCCTCGTTGTTAAACTTATCACCGCTAGAATTAAACAAAACTATTTATTAGTAAACATTATCAAATGAGTAGAAAAAAAAATAAACCATAAAACTTATGATCTGATTGAAGTGATGTGTTTATAAGGTAAGCATGAGCAGCAAAACCAAAAAATATCAGGATTATAACTTTTATTCCCATAAGACCTTATTACCTTTAACAGGTTATTTATCATTCTATGTAAGAATTTAGTAATTCTTGACCTTTATAAAGATCGTATACAAAATTTACCATCACTATCATTGTAATTATAAAATTATAATATCCATTGCTCGACATAAGTTTCCTTATTTTTGAGAAGCATTGGTTTCTCCTTGCGATGCGGGAACTCAAGTGCAGCATTTAGTCAAAAGACGCGATGGGCACTATGTGGTGCAGTGTATAGCATCTCAACTGGCACCACGTTGTTATCGGCGAACATATCACTTACCATCATGAACGTCTTCGCTCCGTCGCACAAATATAACTATACTTACTGCGTGAGAGATTTCGCACGGAGGCAAGCTAGATGGGCGTAGTAAGTGGGCGTGGGATACGACACGGCCCGCATGCAGCGCGCGTACATATGGCACAGATAGTAAGTCAATTGTTCGACCTCGTCCATCGGTATGCCGCCGTCATTAGCCACCGCGTGATAGCGGGTCGGTCGAGCGGTGCCCTTTATAGCCTGATGTGACACCTGAAATTTTTTCGTCATTATCTCCTCGTACCTTTATTACAAACCTTAAAGTAATACTATAAACCTTAATAAGCAATCTCTGCCAGAAATCTGGCAATATAGTAACGAATTGATGTAAGTACCAATAAATTAAACGCGGCCGTTTAAACTATACAAACAAAGGCTATTTGACCATCACGCGAGTCAAGTGCACATCTTCACAAAAGCTGCAGTTCTTGGAACATGTCTATCTCTTTATGATGTTTACTTGCAACGGAAGCTGCAACTCGGTGGAGATCGAACTCGTGCCTCCCTCCTCGAGACGTTGAGTGAGAACGATCGCCTTACAAAGTGAGCTATAGAGGGATTCAATAAACTTACAAGATAAAAATCAAGCTCCTTCGCGTGTACAATCTGTTTATCGACGACTGTACCAGGCTCTACGTTTTGCGGATTTTGAGCGCCCGAGAAAAATCTGAAAGAGAAGATACAATATAAGATATTACATTTTTAAATGTAATTATCATCGTTACAACTTACTGTTATCCCTTGTAGAATAAGAGGCCTTCCAAAAAATTTACAGAGCAACCAATCCAATGACATTTACATTCATTGATTCCCTGCGAATTCGATAGACCTACTTATTAGGTCATCGTCGCGTACCATCCGATCTTAAGGCTATGTGGGTCGCCCTTTAACCAATTCCATTTACCAACCCGCTGGGCTATATCAATGACCTTCGTTCTGAAACGAATCCTCTTATTTCTGGTTCGATCACAAAGAGAAACTCTGCCTAAATCTTTCTAAAGGCAGAGACATTTTTAATTTTTTTTAAATTTTAATTACATGTATTTATCGCGATTCTACAATGCGAAATAACTTGTTAAATGTTTATATCTTTAAAATTATACTGTACAATTTATGAACTTAATACACACCTCGTGTGATGCCTCTTCTGTACTAAGAGGAACAGTACCTCAGGTCTCTCTTTATTTCCAGTCAATCTTTGATATGCTCTATACACAGATGCAAGTTCACTATTCATCACCTAGAAAATACCGGTAATACTATTGAAGAAAAAAATATTAGACTAAACTGGGACACATGTTAGTTTTCAAGGCGATCATTCGCTATAGGAAATAACTAATATTGGACACCAAGTTTTACACATTGTTAGACACTAAATCCCTTGTGCTATTATGAAATAGTTCTCACAGAATTATTAACATCATTATTTTAGCCCATTGTTGAGCACTGCTGAAAATAGACTTGTCCTAATGATACACTGTTTTGCTATTACAAGTTGAGAAATTCATCGACAACAATAGATATATCAACGCTTACCTCTTCGAATTGTCCCTCTGATACACCATCACGGAATACATAAATCTTTTTAGGCAGTGTGTTCTGATGCTTACAGTACACCTGCATGTGCTCAACCATCATGTCTTCGAATTCCACAATTATTTCTTTCTGTGGAAAAATATTTAACGCGTCTAGTAATGTAAAAGTAAAAATAAGTAATAAATATAATAATTTCAATAACGCAAATGGTTTGTTTCTCATTTTTAATGTTGGTAGGTTGCCGTTGTCTGTCGGCTGACTACAATAGCTTAAATTTTGACAATGATAACAGTAGTGTACAAATTTTACTTTTTAGATTTGTGTGATACTAACTAGGTAGTAAAGAGCAAAGCGACAACTACAATATGTATAACAAAACTATATTGTGTATCTCTACATATGACTATATCACTTATCGTCGAGTGATAGTTCTCTAGTAATTATGATAGAATATTTTATTACATCGTAAAATTTATATAGTTTTTGATAGATTAATTAATGCAAAGTTAGACCTTACCTTAGGTGTCTGAACGCTCAACTCAATGTTGTAGAGGAAGCATTTTTGATCAATCGATGCAGTGACTGCTGCAATACTAGGTATGTTGGTCTGTAATAAGTTTTATATAGTGTAGAGTCACAGAATGTAAATTATGTATGTATATTACGCAAGAAACATTCGTAAAATCCATAGTGGATTTTAATTATTACTGCCTCAATCGTTTTAATTAATTTGAAACTAATTTAGTCGCATAGACCTTCTAAAACTGTAAATCTCTGAACACCTGTGTAGTACAAAATTTTCAAATCTTTCCAAACGAAATGAATAAGGCAATAACTGAATGCTAACAAACTCATTTTTAAGTACGTCTTTGTAAGTACGTATTTTACTTTTTTTTATTGTATGTATATAATTACATCTGTTTGTATTAAATGTGTAAATGTATATTGTATTTATAATAATTGCTTTTATTTAATTAAATTAGCATGTTCATAAACATTTCATTGTCATTCTGCTTTTAGTTTCATTTTGTAACATACTTCATATTCGTCTCCGCATTTTTTTTAATGTTAGTTACGTGATTTTATACATGGTTACATCTCTGTATTACCCAGGGTAGACTGGAAGATAATGCCAAAGGGAATAAATCCACCTTTACACGATTTTCATAAATAAATAAATAGTTATAGTTCCATTGCTGAACATAGATGCATCGTCCAAAAATTTCCGCTGCAATAGACCAAACTTATTTACGTAAATTAAAAAATAAACCTTTTTATGATTACCTGCACCAGGTTTTCTCGTTTTGTATAGTGATCGTGCGCTGTGTATAAGTAACCTAACAGGGGCGAGGTCCATTCCCATTAAGCTTGAGTTTCTAAGAGAAGGAAATCATTGTAAATCACAAAAGTTTGTGCCATTCATATGACATCCCCAAACTCTCACATCGCATACGTTATGTATACCTTTACACTCTGGTTGTAAGAAAAGGCCTCGAGTCCTAGTCATGAAGTCTATTAAAAGGAATGTTACATAGAAATTTAAATCCAAATATTGTAAAAACAAACCTGTTCAGGCGATGGGTGAGTGACGTCAGCACCGACTATCATGACAGGACCTTTGAGACAAGACGGCATAGATCGACCATCTAATGCTTGATTTATACCCATTAACTTTGAATTTACCTATAAAAGTTAAAGATTATTATGTATTATTTGAAGAAGCGACAAGATGGGGAGGACGTTCACCTGATGGTAAATTATACGCCTTCGCCTATAACAATGTGCCGCTAGATAGGCTAGACTTAAAGTTAAAAAATGTTAATTCCACATTGTTTTACTAGCTTCTTTTCTTCTTCTGGTACACAGACTACTATTTAGCGGTAGAATTAGTAGCAGCGGCTAGCTTTATTCAGTCTCAGACAACAAAGACTTAGGTATAGCTATAACAAGCCTAACAATAGTATGAATTTTATAGATCATTTACCTTAAGCATATCCAATTACTCCATGGCACTTTACTACAAACTATATTTTAAGAAAAAATCAATACCAAAACCATATTGACTTTTTATTAATTTTTGTTAAGTAGTTGCAAGTAAATTTGTTACTATGCACGTCATCGTTTATTATTTTACAAATTTTGTACTAAATATAATTATGCGATTTTTTTACGTTTAATTTTATTTATGCTGCGTTGGCAGACTTCCCTCTAGATGGACAGTCGATATAAAAAGACTCGCTGGGAGCCATTGGATCCAAACAGCACAAGATCGTATTTTATGGAATACTTTACAAGAGACCACGTCCAGCGGTGGACGCCCATCAGTTAAAATGATGATAATGATGATGCATTTAGCTTACCTTTAGAAGTATATTCTTAACAGTTTGATCATTTATACGGCGAGCAGCAGTTTCTTCTTTTATACATTGGGTCAATATACCGACTTCGAGTTCAGCAATGCGTTTTACCTAGTGAAGTTAAAAATAAAGTATTGTTTAATAATGTAACACAAAAGTAAGTCTTCCACCGAATGTGTTCTCCAACTTTCTACATTCAACCACTTCCAATCATTTATAGAAAGTCGTCGAACAATTCAATACGGGAACTCCTCACACCCATTTTTTATATTTTCTTTAAGGGGAAATCTACATGGGATACCCTTATGCTGTAGGGGCACAACACAAGCGTTATGCCGAATTCTTATCGGCTATCGGCCTCTGTGTCCTTCTCAATGCCATTGGCTTTATAGTAATCTAAGTACTGGATACCAAGCTCATTCACATCCCAAAGTTAAAGTATATACCATACCTTGTGATAATAATCGCGTCCGTTTTTAGACACTATGACGAAAAGGAAATTAATGTCTCGCTCGAGTGCCGTAAACAAAACGTTCATAAGCTCAGTAATACGAATGTTGAAGTATGAACACATCGGTTTCGCCACTTGCATACCCATTTGAGTACCGACGCGCATTACCTAATAAAACATAAAAATAATCTGAGGCAATGTTCTTAGTATTTTCTTTTTTATCTAGAATTAGCTAAGACTTTACGCTTAACATTTTCTTTTTAGACAAAGTTTATGAACCGCTATACAAATTGCGTTGTTGCGGGATAAATCGCTTTCTCTGTGCCAAAATGCCCCAAGTGGAACATCACTTTTACATGGTATTAGGTGACCATGAGGATGGTATGTAGGCGCGCGGACGAAGGCGCTCCTAGATTACTGTGGCTCTAACATGTCAACAGCGAAACACAGCAATGCTGTATTATCAGCAGATCTTTAATGAGAGTGGTAGTCATTTATTTTATTATATAGACAAATTATGACATATTCATTTTTAACTTCATCTCCGAAACAAGGATTATTTATAAAAATTATTATAATTACAATTACTATTATAATAAGGATCTACTTTTGTGAGTTAACAATTTGGCGAATATTGGGGAAGCCGAACATGTACTTACAGTCTCGATAATTCTTTCGTAATTGCACTGATTGGGATCTGTTTCGATAGCTATAAAGCCCCATGATCTGAGTGCACCCGGTTGCAAAACTGTGTTAGACATCCACGCACCCCTCCTAAAAAAAAAATATAAAAATATGGTAACATAAAATAAAGTACTATTGTGTATACAGTAGGTTAAGAAATTTTTTTAAAAAGCATTACCTGGGGTCTACAGTTCTCCCTCCGCCGACCATTAGTCTCGGCGGTTGCAATAGTTTAGCTTCAACTTCTATGAATTGATCAGAAATCTGAAGTCCAAAATGCTTGAAGAATTCGTTATTTGAATATTTCATCTAAAAAATTAATATAAAGCATGACCTAAACAATGCATTCCGCTATCAATGTACACAATAAAATGAAACTGCGATGCTTGTATTATTTCAAAAATCAGTTGGCAGTCGTTTCCAGTGACGTTTTGATAATATCATTGTTATAAACAGAAGTAGTACTTACATCGCAAATAACTTCCTCAATTTTACTTTTTCGTATATTAGGTGCAGTGGCAGCCTCTGTTACCATCCTCGACAATTGCATCTCATTAAGTTGCTTCTTCAATGGCTGTTGACATTTAAGGTCTCTTACTTCTATTTGTAACATTAATCATTTGTAGTAAATATTTAGAAAAATCCGATTGTAATCATCATTTCAGACTATTACCATCCACTGGTGACCAAAAGGCCTCCTCAGTCAATACCACAACAGGTGTAAATCATTGGTCGAATTTGCAAGCGCGATCGTACATCGGATGCGCTCTAAAATATGTCATCTCCACGGAAAGTCTTCCTGCCTCATCGGCCATCCAATCTTCGGGCCGTAGATCGGGTTTTGTGGAACACTTTACAAGAAACTCTTGTCCAACAGTGAGTATCCATTGGGCAATATATACCTTTTGTAAATGAGCCTTATGACCACTTCCGTCTATTACTCTACAGGCTATATTTACATATAACAATTTACTTACCTGTCCCCCTGTAACTTCTAATAATTCCATTGGGAAATATATGTTTTTATTCATCGGTCCTACCCAAATACAATTAAGATCAGGATATTTCAACCTAAAAAAATATACAATTATAAAATACACAGGAATGTTATACAGCAAGTATAAGTTGTTTTACAATTCAACATCTAGTTACTTAGACATTGAAATGAATCACTTAAGATTTGCATGTAGTGAAGTTCATAATATATAAGTAAAAAGACATGCCTTGATATAACATGAGGGACCCCAGGTTCGATTCCGGAACAACATGTCCCGGAATCGCCTGGCCGTGACTTACTCTATATGCAACATTTGTATGGACCGCCGTCTGATATGTCTATTGACTTAGTTTAAAAAAAAAATACCTGTAATTTTTGTGTGTTTTAAAGTATTCCGCAACAGTTAATTTTTGCTGCCGACCATTGGGCAAAGTCATTGTAAACTGCAATTTGTTCGGTGGTTCAACTACCCGATTGCAAATGAATTCACGTCTCATACCACCGGTTGAAGTGTCACCGCCTAGTAAAGCAGTTACCTACAAAAAAATATATAAAACATGATTTTTTTTATGGAAACATAGACCCATATTTTTTTTTTATTCAATGAAGTGCCAAGGAGAGAAGCAATATGAATGAAAATAATAATGACTGCGATGACCAAGATGACAACTGACGCTGACGATGATATAAATAATTTTGTTTTACTTTAACAATTTTGATGTCAACACATTTTTATATTAATATTAAATAATTTAGAAAAGATCAATGAATCTAACTTTATCTTGACAACAAATTTCAACAAATCATATTTTCGAAACTAATAGCTTATATTAATAGTTTTATGGTTACCTTTAGCCCTTTAAGAAACTCATGGAATAATTCAACAGATCTTATATTTCGTTGTTTTTCCAAAGAAAACCTGGGATCCAAACGAAAATCTTTGCTCAAAGCATCTATCATGGATTGTTTTCTAGGAAAACCCTTGTGAGCCACTGCAACAAATAATAATTATCTAATATAGTAGAGTTTATTTGCACCCACTTGGCCCACCATCTAAATTTACCGCTATCACATCTTTAAAAACAGCTTTTACAATGTATATCGCTAACAGTGAGCCGATACCACATTAATACACTACAAAATTGAAAAGTATTATTTATTGTATAAATCACAAAAGTACTATTCTTAATCTTTGAAATTTATATTCACTATACTCATTAATCCATTACCATCAATATTAATGTATGGTCTGTTAGTAAAAATTGCTGATTGGAAAAGTCCCGTCCACATCTCCAATCCATACCCTAAGTCAATTGGGCGATCAGGACGCTTGAAGAACTGCTTTCCAGCCTGCAAGAACGAAATTATTGATAATTTTTTTTTTTAACAACGAATCGGCGAGACGAGAAAGACGTACATATCACGGTAAATATGGCGCTAGTTAGGTTTATAATAACACGTGCTACTCGCCTTGCGATTTACGATGATTAATGTGTTTACCCTAGTAGTACTAGGTACGATTTTCAAACCGAAACAAAGTAACGTTTGCACAAAATTGTTTGACAGCAGAAATAGGCGCTTTGTGAGACCTAACCAGAGTGTCCATCAAAGGAGATCTACCACTTATCCATAAAACAGGTCTCCGAAAACAACAAATTATTTACAAATACAATATCAGTACATTACAAGGAATGATTATGTGTATTATAAAAGTAAAAATCAATAAATAACTAAGAAGAAATAATTCCAGGTTCGTTCGAAGAGCAATATAATTTTAAACTCTGAGTGTCCTTAAAGACCAAAAGGTCTCTGACCTGAAAAGCTTAGTCTTAAAACCTCGCTAATTAAGCAAATGGCTACAATCATCCAAAGGATGTCTCATAAGATTTTTAGCATTTATTTACTTCTCTTCGTCTTTTCAATGCACACTAACAATAAATCTTGAGGTAATGCTTGAGAATATGCTGTTAAAATACATAATGCTAAACAATGAAATTGTATAATTTAAAAGAAAAAATGTATACCTTTACATACGACTCTAAAGTCCCATGTCTCAATATCACGTCAATACACTGTACAGCTTCAGTAGGAAAATTCAGAGAACTCCCACAATTTGCCATATGCCTAAAAATAAAGCGCTTTAAGACATGGTAATGAATATAATAACATTAATAATTATTAATACATACTGTCCAATCCGATTTAAGTCGACTACACCTGTGTATTTGAATGATACCTCAAACTTTAATACTTTGTTGTTAGAATCCTTAAGCTCCACCTGAAAAGATAAACAAGCTTCTAAGATACCAAACAAGCTTAATAAAAAAAATAAGCTACTTAAATATCAATTTTGGCTTTAGACGGTTAAAACGATGGAAATTTTTAAACTCTGCTATTTGTAAATTTTAAATAGAGACTAATATTTTAATTCATTATAAATTTTTTTTAGCCGACGAGGCACCAAGACGAACGAAGCGTTCACCTGATGATAAGTGATAAGCTTGCCCATAACAACGTAGCACTAGTTAAGTATACAATGCATCACATTGCGCTCGTCGCCTTTAGACGTAAGGTGTTAATGCTAGTAATTTCACTAGCTTACAACACCCTTTAAATCGGAACACAGTACTTAGACATGTAATATCGTCCAAACCACTTGGCCTACGTCGTGAATAAATATCTCCTTGTGAGAAATTAGTGTTATAGGTATGATAACATACATAAAATTCCTGTATTTTACTATTATTTTTCCAGTAATGATGATAATATTCAACAACGATCTATCAGTAATGAGAATATTATTTGTTATTACTTACGTCTATACAATAACGCTGCGTACCTGTTACACCTTCTAATGGTTGTATAGTGTAACAATTTTTCATTTGATCAAATGCTATTATATTTCGGTTAAACTTTGCTGCTTTGGCTTTGAGAAATGCCATTGATAACATTTTTTTAGGTTTTTCCGGATTAAATGCAACATCATAGCGGTGCTGAAACGAAAGGATACATTTACTCAAATTTTAAATAGACGTAAAATTAAAAATAAAGTTCCTCAATTAACGTTACGTCAAAACATATCTCTTTTCCTATATTGAGGAAAAAAATTCGGCATGTGACTGGCTGTCCTTGCCTATGTATACCCTCATCAGGTCTGCTGTTCTTGGAGGAAGGTGGAGCACCTTTAGCCAAAAAGTGCAGACTTGCAGAAATGTCTCACTCATTTATTTTGCGTAATCATCCTTATGACAAAGCAGATGTTAACAAACTGTGTTGTATAATAAATGATTTTTTTTGGTTGTTACTTACAATTTTTATAAATTTAATGGTCATAGGTAAATAATTTGCCAACACTACAATTTTTCTTGCTGGCACTGTATTGCGGCGGATCGCGTCTGGTATTTTTATAATAGATAAAGACTTTTCAGCGCTTTTTCTTTCTGGTACGTCTTTCTTTCCAAAACTCGACTGAGACACTGTAGAAACTGGGATATACACAGGTTGTGCAGTTCTTTGTTCTTTTCTTTGATCACTTATGGGCGGCAATGTTTGGGCTTCTGTTGTTTGAACGGTTGAAGTACTCGGTTTTGACCAATCACTTGTTTGACTCGGTCCACTCTGTACTTGCTGTCCTCTTCCATAACCTGTCACTCCTCTTCCACGTTTTGGTACTGATTGTTTTATTTCTTGCGTATAACATACAGCTTGCTGTCCTCTTCCATAACCTGCTACTCCTTTTCCTCGTCCTGGTACCGATTGTTGTATTTCTTGTGCAAAACCTTGAGCTGGCTGTCCTCTTTCATAACCTGCTACTCCTCTCCCACGTCCTGGTACCGATTGTTGTATTTCTTGTGCAAAACCTTGAGCTTGCTGTCCTCTTCCATAACCTGCTACTCCTCTTCCACGTCCTGGTACCGATTGTTGTATTCCTTCTGCAGAATCTGCATGATGCGTTGTGGGCTCTTGTCCTTTACCAAAACCTGGAGGAGGAATTATTTCTTTCATACCTTCTGCACCAGGCGAAATTAAAACCGATTCAGGAGGAGATTTGGTATGCTTGGTAATACTTGATTCACGGATAGTACTCATACCAGGTTCTGGTACCACTTGTGAAGTTTGACCCTTCTTTTTACGGGGCCTGCGTTTTTTAGTTCCCGTATCTAATCCCAATCCATCCATTTCTTCCACATTTGCTTCACTTTCTTTAGATTTATCTGAAACAGAAGCTTCTGGTTTTGGCTGTGCTGCTGGTAGCATCTTTTCTTTATCCTGCTCTTGTGCAGGTGGTTGAACCTGTCCTGTTGACTGAGCTTGATCTGTCTGTTCAACACCTTGTTGTAGAGAACTGGAGGATGATTCCGGTTCCTCTTTTTTTTGTCCTTTCTTCTTTCCTGTAATAAAAGATAATTGTTTTTAATAATTATTTTTAAAATCTTTATTAAAACTATAAGTGATGGCAATAGTTTCTAAATCAAATTATATCTGTAGCTGCTACTACTGCCTGTGAATTACTTTGGTACACCACTCATACATTTTAGAGCTGCAATTAACACCATTTTATATAATGTATGTCAATAATAAATAAGCTTTTATTGATTCCTTGCAGATACACTAAATTGCCCTGATATTACTACACAATTAATTTCTTTTTAATGCAATATACTAGTCTTCTTAATTATGACGATTTGTTCATTTAATAATCTGAATATGTTTTAGTACAGCTATAAATAATTTAGGAAACAGAGGGTTCGCCTGACTCACACCATACTCTACATTAAAAATATATGACAATGGAGATACCAGTCTGGTATCTCCATTGTCATGCCTTACTGTTCCTACATATTTCTTGTATTATATTAGTATATTTCTTCACTAAATATTTATTTTTATATAAAAATTAATATTAGTAAAATGGGAAAATTACACAAACATGAAGATGTTTACCCTTTCAATACCAGGACCAGACTATATAACACATGAAATATGTAAGCGAGGTTCATTTCGGAAAATTATAAGAAAATTGTTATATTACTTTGAGGTGGATTAATTAAATAAATTTACCTTAAAATTTACAATTTATAAGTCAATTAATACTTATATTGTTATAAATTCACCAAGTCAAAATTACAATTTTCTATAATTGAACTATCACATTTCAATGGTTAAATGTGTTTTACACCAAAGGCAATCAAAGGAATTAATACCTTTGAATAAAGACCATTTGAATCATATTATATTCAATGCCCACATTTTTTATTGCATGTGTTTAGTTAATGCCATGTTTTATTTTAAAAAATTTGAAATCAGTAACACATAACTAGCAAAGTCAAATATTGTAAAGATACAAGCTATTAGGCAAGAGTGTACCATTTTTTTGATATAAAATACATTTCTAAAACCAGCTAGACTACTAAAACTATTTATGATTGTTTTTCGTCTGTATCCCAATAACTTTTTGGACATAACAGATGTTGGTTTCAGAACATGATAAAAATAAAATAAAGCAGGCTGTTACAGCAATACTAGGCAGTCTAACAGCAAAATATACCCAAGTAATGATGTTATAACGTCATAAATATTTTATTTATGACAATAGGCTGTTTATATATTTCGATACATTTCAAATAGCACAAGCCCCACAAATTTTACAAACGGAATTTCTACTTCATTTATGATGACAAAAATATTAAATGGCACAAACCCACACATAAGGTGTAACAAAAAATATCATACAATCAAAATTTACTTATTCAAGTGTGGACTCTCAACTATTCAACTTCGGCATTATATGAAAAGCTGAAAAGAGAAATTTAATAACACCTTTATGGATTTTTATAACAAAAAATAGTTTGTCGCTAAGAAATAAACAGGCAATAGATGGTATTTAAAAATACACATTTCATGATAACCTAATAAAAATTAATCTTTTCTTAATTTAAAGTTGAATAACTTATTTCGAGAATCAACTTTTAGGAACACTAAACTGAATTTGTTAGAGCAGTTTTTTTATAAAGTAAGTTTCTTTTTTATTGCACAATCATTAAAATGGATAAGGAGGTCATAACCTACACTGCAACTTTTAGAATATATAAAACCGGATTACTATGTAATAAATTAGATTGTAATCATCTAAACATTATAAGAAAAATCTTAAACAGGTACTTATGACTTTATTTAGAATTTTATAATAACAATGAAACATCACAGAATTAATCAAGAACATAAGTGTGAACCTTATGTAGATTTAAGACAATCAAAACAACATTTAAGTATGAAATAAGTCAACCACCAACCTTTTCCCATTTTTAAATTGAATTCTGAAACAAGAAAAAATGTAATGTACAATATAGGACAACATCTAAGTAAACAAACGGTTTCCCCAAATTTTAATTATGTACAATTTGTGTTAAGTTTTCATAGTGAAATAAAAATATTTATTTTATTATGCATACGCACAGGCCAAACCAAATATAAGTATACTAACAGTTCCCTTTAACATTACCTTAGAAGAGTAGTTACTTATCATTGTTGCAATTTATTTTAGTTGTAACTTGAATAATATATTGGAAAACTTTATTTATTATAATTTCAGATTGAAAATCTTGCAAACTTTTAGAAAAATGTTCTACAATGTATACATACAACATATCACAAAAAGTATTGACCAAATAGTGGAAATCCTGTTGGCCATATTCTCATACAATATTCGTTTTAAAAAGTAAAATATCTATAAAAATGTATGTAGTCTATGTAAATTATGATTTTATAACTATTGCAATTATAATTTAACTTACATTTTAGGACGACACACAAAAACCAAAAAAAATGCTTATGAATCAAAATATTTTTTCCAATATTTATATCGAAAAAGCTAATCAAATATGTTATATCAATGATCGACCCATTCACAAAACTGACAAAAATAAACACGATAAATTAACAAATGACCGAATGGTATATATGACGAAATATTTCTCCAGTGTTTTGCAATGTACTTTAGTGATGCTTACAGCGCCCTGTAGTCGCTGTAGTAATGGGTATTTTTTCATAAATACCAATCCTGGTTATAGCAAAAAATATTAGACTTTAACTTTCAACGGTGATAGTTACCATTATAAAGGTGGTTGTATGTGATATGTAAACTTCTTGTATAACCTCTGCATTAATTTAAAAATTGAATACAGAATTTAAAAAACGACAAAATAAACGAACAATCCCAAAAAACTATAATTTTTAGACCACACAAAAATCAACTAAGAAGTCATTTAATAAAGCATAATTTATACAGTCAATGTATTTGCCGTTTCTTAATCACAATGTAAATATAAAACACCAAAGGATTAACTCATTAACTTTTTACACATTTAGTATTACTTAAAATTATCTTATTAAATGATTTTTAAAAAAAAAAAGCGCATTACGTTACAGTGTAATTATCTAAATGCAGGCTGCAAACGAATTCTACCAATATTTACTAAATTTATATAAAATAACTAATAATAATTATGGTAACCATTGATGTATATATACATTATTTTACACAATTTGTATTGCTTGATAATCCATATCGTGCAGAAATCTTGTGTAATGCAATAAATAATATTTAGTTTATATTAAGTAATTTATATTAATTATTAAAACTTACGTATTTCGCTATAAGTTCCAAAAAAATATAAGTTTTTTACGGATCGGTATTATTTAAACATGTTTGACCTTTTCATTAATTCACTGTTTTAGCCGATTAGAACATCACTTGAAATTTGACAAAAAAGGACAGCCCAAACCATGAATAATTCCTTATTAGTCTATGAATATGTTTTTAATGGGAAATTTAAGCGAAATAAAAAATGTTACATACTTTTTATTTAATATAAAGGATCCAAGATGCTTTTGCGAATATAATTAAAAGCGTCAGTAAAAGGAATCTGTTATTATTATTATTATTCCTTACCTCTTTCCCCCCTAAAGACTTCGTCACAGAAGCGAACTGGAAGTTGAATGTGATCTCCTGGGATCTTGCTTTGCGTACTCAAAGGTTTGACCAGCTTCTGTGATGGGGATATTTTCAGTCAGTGGTTGCACTGGTGGCGAAGTCGATGGGTGTGTTGATAATACTGTTGTTGCCGTGGCAGGTCCCCCTAGAATCTAGGCAATATGGATATAGGCTTTTTCCTCTTCCGGCGAGCCTGATGACGTAGTTCCCCTAATCTCTACTGAGCGCAGGTTGCGGTTCGGAGTAGACTAATTGCATCGTCCAGTAAGAAATAGAAGCAGGTGGAGGTCGCGGATATCTTTCTGTACCCATTACCTGCTGTATTACCGTCCGATAAGTCTCCTCTGCAATATGGGGAAGATCTACGAACGCCTCGTCCTCGCGCGCCTCACAAAGTTCG
>DWLS01003015.1:0-16652 GCA_018246255.1 Pachliopta kotzebuea | reverse complement strand
AAAAAAAAAAAAACATAAAGAATTCCAATATTTCATGACATACAATCATAAGTTACTACATATACATTGTACTACTACATATACATCACATCCAAAGAACATAGCCACATACGTAAACTTTAGAATCCAATTACAATTACAGGCAACTATATTTTTCAGTTATCAAACAGTTTTACGAGCCGGTGCGAGCAATCAATCCGTTTAAGTGGCCACAGAAAAAAAGGTTCCACTTCCTACTATTGTAACAGAAAATTGTTTAGGCGTTTTCATTTTACTATTTTTTCTAAACTTCTCACTTTAGTTTTGTGCATTAAAAATATTTTAAGTAATACTAAAGGTGGTGCTCTAACGGTTAATTGCAAAGTTGATGTCATATATTTAGAAGGTAGATTAATAGGCATAGAAACAAATCGATTTACTTTTATCAAACATTATCATAGGCCAAAGGAAGTATTGTTTATCATTTCAGCAACATATACATATACATGATGTAAGATTTAAATTGTGAAGAAGATTAAAAATAATCATAGAAAATAAATAAATATACAGCAAAAGTTTATACTCTACAACAGTTACACACACCAAAAATTATTTATATATAATTTATTATTATGAGTAATATATTTTGTATGCTCTAAAACAATATTTCCAAAGGTGAGGCAATTCTGTAATTTGGCAGAGTAAACTGAAATGTTAGAAGAAATAAGCGTAAAGAAATAGCGTTTTTAAGTTTTGCTTGTTTTTGAGGGATTGGATAAAAATCAGAAGGGGCGAGGAGGACACAAATAGATTTTACTGAATAGTGAGACATGGGAGTAGGATACAGGACACGGCTCTAAAGACTACATATGAAGAACTCAAAGTTCGTGCCCTTTAAGTAAATAGCTTTAAGGATGAAGAACCACCTTTAGCAACCTTAATTATATATTTATTTCATTTATATACTGTGTAGTTTGCAAATTAATAAATATTCTTTACTTTTAAATCTCTTAACTAATCAAACTTAGTCGTTAGAATTTCAGTAAGAGATAAAATCTGAGAAATTCGATGAAGATGATTAAAACATCATAGAGATACAGTAAAGCTATGGGATGCAACTAATATAATACTATGAAGAATTTTTTTATACTTGTAAAATGTTGGCAACGTATGAAGTAAGACAAATTGCAGATCCTATATAATTCTTAGATTAAAAAGAGTATTACTTAAGAACTTACAGAATCAGGTATTACATAGATTGAAAAGCAGTAGTCGCTCAATCAATATTTTTTATTTAATAATGTGATGAGACGAGCAGAACAACCACCTTATGGAAAGCGATGCTACCTGCTCTAATATTCCAGTTAAATCACAGCTGTCATATTATGGCTCAAAATACTGAACCCTGTCTTAGTAATTTCAGTAGATACAATCCCTTCCTAACTAGAAATCAGTATATCAATTTATTACTGTTTGGTATTAGTACCAGTCTTTAGCATTAGAGATCCACAATCAGAAAATAAGACATATCTAATGGGTTAGGGTTTGTTCTAATAGCACACATTTTCTAGTGAGTATATTGGTTGTATTGTAACACTCCTCATCTATGTTATAAAGTTGCATTTTTATGGTAATAGTGGTAAACTAAATGTGCAGTGAATCTTTAACCCAGTGTTTCCCAAGGTTGGAGATATGCCCCACAAGGGGCAATCTGAAGCTTTAGAAAATAGCTAATGTAATTTATTGCATTTTGTAGTTTTTTTTTTGAGGGCATTAGATAAAAATCACAAGGTCCGAGAGGTACATAGAAAAATTTTTGACTCAAGTTTGGGACATGATATCAAATAGGTTGTAAAACACTAACCTGTCTAAACTCTATGGAGAAACCATAAAATATATAAATATAAATAATAAATAAAATGTATTGTTCATAAAATAAGATTGTATAAAATAAATACAGTGTGATAACGGTAATTAATCAGATGTGATAATATTGTGACAGTGTAAGTGTTAATATAAAAGTGATCATTGTTATATTTAGTCACACCAACAATTCCAAGAAATAAAGAAATATTAAAAGGTACATAAAGTTAAATATAGTCTGTTGTTAAATTGATATCATAAAAGCAGTTGGAAGTGAGTGGATGTAAAAGGCATAGGACTATGTTGCATGGAAGACATCGGGGAATGTGTATATTCAGCAATGGATTAATAAAGACTAATGATGATGATGAGCTTAAGAAATGCCCTGAAATGTGCCGAGGACAGGGCGGTGTGGAGGCAGCTGATTAATGTGTCACTGACAGCTTTTCAGGACAAGCACGACCTTCAGTAATGAAGTGCACCTAAGAAGAATGATGATGATTGTAGTTAATAACATTACGGTGTAATATGTGAAGACTGAAAAGCCTGAAATGACCATTTCTAATCCTACTAATATCTTCCCTTTCTTGCCGTGCGTCCGTGCATAATCGGATGTCGCTATGCCAATTTTATGGCCGAAATATGCTAGTTATATGTAAGACTATGCTAACAACATTTTAAATTTATTAATTTCATATTATTTATTATTTTTTAGTTGTGAAAGCTACAGGCAACTACTAGTATGTAAAAAAAGTGAAAGCATGGAGCATCAGCTCTTGTTCTGATGACCCAGCTAAATCCTGACTTGATTAAAATATTGGTTTTGATAAAAAATACATATAATTGTTAATTGAAGTGGTTTACATGAATATGTACCCACCAACCTGCATTGGGCCTGCATTGCGCCAACATGATGGCCCAAATCCCCCTGTAGTTGGGGGAGGTCTATTCAGCAGTATCGTCTGATAATGACATGAATTATTTATTCTTGTACTGTTTAATATAGCTTTGTAATCATAAATTTCTATTAATGATAAATTCTAACAATCAGTCACTGGAGTCATTTTGACATGTGTACAATCTGACCATTATTAAGACGGAAATGTGTTACTACAGACTCTCAGGTCATAATTACTTGGTTAGTTATAAAAGGTCACACTTAACTTTGCATACATTACCAAAATAAAAATTTTAAAAATCTTAATATCTTTACACATGGTTTAGTTAATATTTTTACCTATAAATTGTGATTTCTTACTCCATGTGAGGAGTATAAAGGGTCCTACACAACAACTCATGGGACCTAAGCCACTCTCACCTGCCTGTGGTGCACCTTGTTTATCAACAAACAAGGCTCTGGCTCCCACCAACTAATATTAGGCCAGCATGTTGGGACGGGGTTCAAATTCCTCATTTGCCTAACAGTGGATGTCTATGCGCTGATAATGAAATTCACATGAAAATTCTTTGCAAGATTGTTAGTGAGAAATATTTTAACTTGTTGTAGAGTATTTTTAATTTTGGTAAAATAAAAGAAAGTAATATGCTATTACAGCAGAAAAGCTCTGAATAGTAACTATACTTTAGAGAAATTAAGTGAAAGTATTCAATACATAATTAAAACATTATGACACACCGAGCCATGCAGTAGCTACAGGTTATCATCCCTTAGCAACAGGGGTAGATAAAACTAAGGTTCAAATTTTTCCCGTCATTCAAGTACTTATATTTATAACAATAATAACCAGCAGGTAGTATTACTGAAAATACTTATATTAATTGATTCAATCTAGATGTGAAATATAAATGAAAAAATACTGTATCATATGATTGGAAAAATATAGAAAGATGTGAATTGAAGAGTTTAATATACTAACATAGTCTACTGTGTGCACAATATTATATTATCGGAACAAGAGGTTATAAAGTTCAGACAGGTTCATATTTATTAATATGGGCTAAGTTAAAAAACAGAGTAAAAGCTTAGCATAAATATCCAACAACAAGACATATTGAAATGTATCTAAATATTTTTACACCAAAATAAGGCTTTAGCTGCCACTATACAGATACCGGCTGCTAGTCGACAGCCGACTGCTGGTATAATTATAGGTTCTCTTTTATTAACTCAAGTTAACCTCTACTCCTCTGCATAATATTCATTATAGACAAAATATTGTGTTTAAGTAAATGTCAAAATTTACTTATTATCTTTGAAGATCAAATAAGAGAAATATTTAGAGATAATGATATTTTTTTTAATACAAAACAAAACTACAAATTGAATTTTACTACCGATATATATAAGGATTCAAATGAATGTTTTTCAAATATTTTTTTTCCAATTTTAGTTGGGATTTAATCAAGCATGGTGTTACTACACATGATAATGAACCATGGGTTTGTTCATTGCTATAAAAATTAAGTATAATTTTTTTTTGTAAAGTTCAAACATAGTGAAACTTGTATGTTGCTATGCCATTTATATAGTATTCCTGTTGTGACATTAAATATGATCTTAGTAAGCAAAAGTTGTCAAAAACAGACCAAAAATTTACTGGATATGATAATGTGTAAAGCTCATTGCAATAGCCAACGCGTAGTAACCTCTGTCTTGACGCGTACCTGGTTCAATTATGAATTAAAATAATTTACCGAACTTAAGTATCATCAAATAATATCAAAATCATTACCCTTCAAAATATTAAAAACCACCACATGCAAAGTTAGGCGATGTCGTAATATTCGTGTAGTCATAAAATTGGATCCTTATGCTAAATTGTTACGAAAACTGACTGACCTGCGATTTCACCATCAAAAAAATATAATAAATTGTTTCAGAAATAGCGACGCCGCCGTTGGTATACGGTGCGGTCGCGGTGACCGCCACACCGCCAGCGCTCGTACCCCGAATCAAGTAAGGTCAGACCGTGTGGCACAAAACACATTTTCACTGCCAACCCAGACAGATTAGGTGGCCGTTGGGACGACATAACAAAAATCTACGGGAAAGGTCACGCGTGGCACAATTCCATACTTTCACATTGCAAAACATTTGGCACTAAGGACGGAGGGACGAGCGCTGGCGACGTCAGTGGCCCCGTACACCGCACTAGAATCGCTCACGTATCCACACGGACAACACTTTTTCTATCAATAAGCAGATATACGTGGAGATATCTTTTCACATAACAGCTTCCATACTTCACAATATCGTCACAGAGATATCGCAACTCCTGAGGCAACCTCCCAAAAGGCAAATTCGTAACTTGAATCGGGTGACACAGGCCTGTGCAGGACGTTTCCGTATCTCCGAATTGCTTATCGGACTTATCATCTTCAAAACCAGCAAACTTACATTGTAATTGTTATCCAACGCATTCAGAAGTCGATTACTTAGATCATGAGCGTTATTACTCATTTATAAACGAAAATATTTAACTAAATACGACGAACGTGTCTCGGCTGCGTCGTAATGGCGGACCGACGACTACGTATGCCCGTGCCAGGGCATTTTAGCCGAATAATTCAGCTGATATCTACTAAGGCGACGCACACTCGTGTTTTTCCGTTTCTTTTGACGGTAAAACTTGGAATTATCTAGCGGCAACTAACAGATGGCGCTACCACCTTAAATATTCACGTTAAGAAAATTATTAAAAAATTTCTGATATACTTAAAACTAATAAAGAATTATATTATTTTGTATTGCTTCTAATATAAAGTGATGAACATACCCTGTAGTATTTTAAATAATTATTAAAATGTTAAAACCTTGTAACATTTGCTTACTTTACTAATCAAAGGTGGCAATACAGGTACATGTTTTAACGTTTTACAAAAACGATGGCGCTGAAAACAATTAATAGCAAAGGTAATATACCAGTGTAAATAATTCGTAGAGTTATAAGGGAAAATTTGGGAATTTTATAGTAGAACCCTTATTTGTACATAGCTATTAAACTTATTACAAAGGTTCAAAATTTTAGTCAAGTTTTTCTTATCCACGATTTATTTATTCATTACTATCAAATTGACAAGAATATTTTTTGTTCTCACGTGTATCAACGCTATTATTATAAATAAACTTACATATTTAACAATGGTTTTGGTCTATTTCTGTAGTTTATATAGTTAATTAATATATACATATAATTTATGTATAACTTCTTAAAAATAACTAATGAAATTAAAACTCTATTCTAAAACAATTACATGTGATATGCTTTTAAACAATTATTAATAAACTAAACTATATATTCATAAAAGTCTTAACAAGTTCTTGTAATAGTTAACAAATCAAAACTAAACTTAGTCCTAATGGTTACGAAATGAAGTATAAAAAATTATGTAATAATTTGTTTAAATTAATTATAAAAGTATTAACACAGTGACCGATTGAAATAAGTACCAACGGTTATCTATTGCATTGCAACCGTTAAATTCTCATATCATATGCAACAACTTCACGTGTACAAAAACGCTGTTTTTTATTATAGTAGGTGAAGAATATCTAATGTCATCGTGAATAAAATACATATGACTAAAATTAAATTTTGTGTGGTTTATAATCAAAACTGTTTTCCTTTTTCTAATTAATTCCTTTTTTTTCTAAAAAAAACTTATTTTTTAAAATAAAAAGAACGAGAAGATATCTTTTTTGGTTCATTACAATAAAATCAGATAGTTCAATAATTTATTTTTATTGTAAATTATGTCTTCTGTGTATTTAATACCATTTATTTTACGAAATTTACTTGTTATAAGAGTAAGTATAAAATTTTAAACGTTGTAGGAAAAGTTTTGTAAGAAAATGATTGTATAAGTTTCGTTGAAATATCCGATTGTTACTTTTGCTGTTTGTTTTTGGGAAAATTGTAGTATTACCACTGGTAATGTTTGAGGCAGAGCCATCTTTCAAAAAGCAAAAGTGTCATTTTTCGATCGTACGAAGTCGTGTGTCGTGTTTAAAAACGATGGCTTAAACATTAAAAATTTTTGTGTTTTCCCGTAATATTATGCGATTTTATTCGCTGAATATATTTGTGCGAATTCAATTGTGTTATGATATCGTTGCGAATTAATGAAATATAGTTGTTATGTTTTCATAAATGGCTATATTATCGGTTTATTTGTGTGATATGTCGTGAGAGGGCGATGGATCGTCGGTGTTCACAATCGGTCCGGACACTAGTTTTCGACGATTCGGACTCCGATTTGCCGAAAAGCAGTCAGAAAAAGGATCTGTTCTCATCCGGAGTGCCGCCGTCATTGAACCAGAGCGCAGAAGGTGAGATAAACACAACCTGTATTAGTGTTGATGGACTACTTGATTAGCGCGCGGCAATATTTTCCGTTTTCAAGGTTTGTTCGGGTGTCAATGCGAATTAAATTGAAAGGCTGTCAATAAATGTTCGTGGCTGATTGGATTGCTACATTTTACATCTAGCTATATAATTTTATTTGTTGTGGTCGCACCTAATCACTGCACACTCATCGTGTCTTATGTTTGTAGTATAAATAGAATATTTTTTTATTTCTGTGCATAATAATGTGCATTTTTAATTAAACATATTTTACAGTTTTGAATTTCAGTATGATTTTTAAGAATTAAACAATATGAGTCACATTACTTTTTTTCACTGAAATGATGTACACTATATAATTTTTTTATTAAATTTTATATTACAGTTGAGTAATAAGATTAGGAGACTTACAAAAAAAATATTTTTTCTATTATGTATAAAAGTATGATTTTTTTTTATTTATTTGATTTACCAACACCTGTTTACATTAATACTCTAACAAGAAAAACTTACAAGATATAAAAAAATTATAATGTAACAAAGCATTACAGGTAAATACAACATATGTACACAAAAATTATTAACTAGCAATATGTGAAGAAAAAACGTAGTTTACTTAAGAGATACTATTCGAAAAACTATTAATTAATATTTGTCAGAGCTTGCTGGGTGAATTATGATGTAGTGTGTTGTAACAATCAATATTTTTTTTTAATTAAAATTTACACCATTTTTGTGGTAAATAAAGTAGTAATTATATTTTATAACAATAAATTTTTAAAACAAACATTTGTTATGTATTAAAGTTAGTTGTAATTTTGGAATGCATTGCTTTATGTTAAGAGTTTGTATTCAATGTCTATTTTGGTAAAGTTCACAGCTAACAAAGGTTGTGTGTCTCGTTTTGTAAAAAACTTGACCTAGAGTCAAGAGTTGACAACAGGTTGTTGATTTTTATAAGGTGCAAGTATTATTTCCCTTTCCATTTTCTTATTGGATTTTTTTTAATGTTAGTCAATTTTGATAAAACTCAACAAATGAGTCATTGTCTCAGAGTAGTGGTAAAATATTGTATACATAATTTATTTGCGTAATATTTATTTTGTGGGTGATAAGTTTTTTTTTACTGTGGGTAATTGATACAGTATCTGTTTCGGTTTACAACCAACAGGAACCAATACTGTGTTTTCCCATTGCTGTAGCTTATAAATTTAATGGTGTTAACTTGACTTCTTGACTTAAGTGATTTTTATGAAATAATCCTATGATATTAGTGATACCACTGGTGTTACTGATAGTCATAAGCTACAGTCACTACTCAATATCAGGCGGACTGCGAGCTCAAGTGTCACCCAAGTGGGACAGAAAAATAATCTTTATTAGCTCATTATAGCTAGAAATTTCTATTTACCCCTAAATAGTACTACATCTAAATTATATTTTGCTGAGAACATGTACTTTAAATTCATTTGTGAAAGAGATATTGTCAACTACCTAATATGGTGTGCGAGTTAATCATTGACTTTTAAGATATAACCATTGAGTTGGTATATTTTATATGACTAATTACATTGTTTAGATATACTGCTATTTCAAATAAATTAGTACTATTATTTTTTAGAAATAATTCTCTACTTAAAAATTTAAGCTTCATTGGAAATAATGGCACAGGATCAACATAGTTTTTTCCAACTAATCTCCCACTTAATTTTGAAAATAGTACTCAATGATGATGATACAAAGCAATGTTTTACTGCAACTGTACACATGATAAGTTTAACGCTATAATTATTTATACCATAAGAAAAATTAGAATAGTAGCACATTCGTTCGTCAAGTCAATGTTGCCATGCTAGCATTCAACAATTGGATTGTGGGAAATTTTTTTCTCATAATTATAACAGTAAGTTTTTTATAAACATGTTCTTGTTCACATAGTACTTTGAATCATAATTTAATATGGTAATAGTTCAATATAATTTATTTATAAAACTAACAACAGTTCTTGATAATTACTTTTAATGAAATGATATAAATTTGATTTATTTTAGTTTAAACAATAGATCATTAATTTAAGCTAATCCATTGATTTTACTTAATATTAATTATATGTTACTACCCATTAGTTATTTCTTCATTATTACATAAGTTGTATCTATTAATTACAGTTGCAAATATCTATCGGCATTGATTTTGCAATTCTTTCATAGTTTATAAAGAACTTAATTGAAAAATAGAGATACAGAATATTATTAAGAATATTCATCTACGGTTATTAATTCCTGTAGATTATAATGATTTCTTATGTTTACATTAATTTATAAATATAGTTATCATTTAAATATTATTCATCATCAGCCCATAAACATCCTCTGCTGAACATAGGCCGGCTCCAAAGATCACCACTTTCTTTAAGACTTCGAAAATGTGACTCAATATTATAGTTATTACCAATAGAAGGATAGGATATTTTTACCGACGAGACCAGCGAGGTGTTCACCTGATGGTAAGTGGTACACCTGCCCATAACAATGCGGCGCTGGTTAAGATCATGCACAGCGTCACATTGCGCTCGTCGTCTTGTGATATAAGGTGTTATGTCTCTTCACGCCAGTAATTTTACAAACAGCTACTTTCAAACTGGAACACAGTGATAATTGGACATTACTGTTTGGCGGTAGATCTACGAGCTGTGGTGGTACCTAAGTAGATGGATCAAAGAACTATCGCCAGTAAATCATATATGTATTGGTGTGCATCATTGGGTTGCTAGTTCAATGTGACCAAAAGAAATTATTATAATGAATTATTAATATGTATTGTTGGTGTACTGTAGTACATATGCAGAAATATCAATGATATGATAAGATTTTGCAAATGATAATAGACCTGTTCAGTCACATGCAACAACAAGCTGAACTGGATGGTTGTGATATAATACAATGTGCTGTTCCACTATCAGATCATATATCATTTATATTTATATGTGTATACACAGATACATAATTAATACATTATATCCAATACATAATTAGAACAAAGAACATTAATAAGTTTGAGCATTCAATGAGATTGGTGGATTCCCCAAATTGTGACATGTGTGAACACATAGAAGATCACTAATGAATGGAGTATGTATGGACGAAACCTTTGAGAAAAATACTGCTGGAGAGATTTCAAGTTGATCTCGAATGTGTAAGCGCCAGTCAGTCCTTTCTGCACCATCATCAGTGGCAATTTTATACAAAAATATTTTGTATTAATAATCTAGCTTTTAATTGTGAGTAAAGTAGTTTAGGGTACAATGGGACCGGCATAACCAACATAGGTTAAAAGCTTCAAAAGAAAAAAAAACAAAAGACCATATTCATAAAAAATATTTACTTGGGATACGTCTCTGTTGTGGGAGACTATATCAGTAGGTACCTGCAGCACCTATTGCAGCCGATAAAGCATAATGTGCAAATGTTACTGGGTTCCGGTTTGAAGAGTGCTGTATGCTAGTGAATTTACTGAGGTAATGTGATGGAACACCTGATGTCTTAAGACAATATGTACCATGTGCAGTTCGGTACATCCTAATCAGCGCTACATTGTTATGGGCAGGTGTATAACATACCATTAGGTCATCGGATTGCTATCCCATTGCATCATTGCATAAAAAAAAATGTGGTACATTTGCACTGAATAAACTTTCTCATTTATAAATTAAAAATTAAAAATGAATACACAAGTATTCTTTGTATGTAGGCCACTGCATTCATTTTGATTTGAGACAGCAGAATTACTCTGTTCATGTGTTGCCAACTTTATTTTGATACACAAATGAATTCCAGACTTTCTGATTAATTTTTTTAAAACTTATTAGCAATTTGGTTCTGATTAATATTATATTTTACATACTTTTTACAAATTAGTATTATAGTACAATTTGACTAAGGATTAATTAGCAAGTTCGGGTGGATATAGTTGATCATGTAGGTATCTTCTTGCTCTACGCTTGGTGTATTTGCTCATCTCTTCAGTGTTATGTCACATAATAAGTAAAGAAATTTATGTATGAATTGAATTAGAAATATTGACCATCATTAAGGCAGTAAAATCTTCTCGATGCAGTCAATACCAATATACCTATTGTTGTATGACACTTCACAAGTCAGACTCACAATCTGGTAAAGGTTGCAACAGAACTTTGGATGTAGGCAGTGAGGAATAAGTAAGGGGTAATGGGTTGCAGACAACAAGTCATGGGACCCAAACCAACGTCCTCTGCTTGTGGTGCACCCATCTAATCAATAAACAAGGTTCTGGCTCCTATCTAATCTGTATTGGGCCAGCATGGTGAGAGACGGCACAAATTCCCGTATTATTTGGTAAGACCTATGTCCAGCTGTGGACATCAATTGGCTGATGACCATCATAGTTGTATGGAAGGTGTATGCTGAAAGTGTTACTATTTTAATAAAAATATGGTTCATTATGATTTTCTGAATACTATTTTTACTACTCCTTAACGGGCCTCCTTATTACAGGAGATTGGCCATCGGGTTGTAAAATTTGTTTCGATCTAGATAGTATCCAATGGATCATGACTAGATACTATTTAATTGATCCTAATTAATTTATCATCTTGCTAAGTATTTAATATACTCATAAATGCTTTGTGCTCTATTTTTTTTACCTGAAAATACTGTTTTTTTTGCTCTAAGAATGGTGTTTTATGTTAGTGTGAACATGTTAATACTATTTTCACTCCGATGTTTTTAGTTATTTATGAATACTACATTTAAAATAATTACTTTGTGTTTATCCTATTTGTTCATTAGGTCGTTATGTTAGTGCTCATGCATTGATAGTGCTAATTGCAATGTATGTTAACTTGTTACACGCTTGTTAGATTTATTGTTTTGTTTTATAATATAGGAATGTAGATACTTGTTGTCTGCTGAAATTATTCTCATTCTCGTTCTTCTGCTGTCACATCGTCTAACACATATAATCTATCTATTGTTGTATCAATTTAGATTTGTTGCTTGTCTCGGTCTTTTAGCACATGATGAGTACTGAATAGGAGTAGTCGAAGCCTCTATGGTGTCAGTGATTCAAAAGTGTTTATAGTAATCCCTCGATTTAGTTTGCATTCTCTGATGACAGTTTATTAGCACAAGATATATAGCAGTAAGGGGATATGAAATGTACAGGTTTCAAGTCAGAATGTCAGGAGTTTCCTCACTGGAAACCACAGTTTTAGTTTCCTGTTACCTCTTAATTAAATGCTTCCAAATAATAGTGTGGCAAATGTTACTGTTTTCTATGATACTAAAGTTACATATTCAGGCATAGCAATTTTCCCTGACTTCCTCTCCGTAGCTGTTATGATGTCCCAATAGTTCTTCACAGTTGATGATATATTTTGTGGGTTTTCTTTTTTAATGCCTAATGATTTATTTATTTATTTTTTATGTAAACTTGTAGTGTATATATAAAACAATACTATTAAATAGTGTCACAAAGGTGAGCTTAACCCTAAAAAGAGTGCTCTTACAGTTTACCCAAATAGGAAGGATATACTATTTTAATTATTTGTGTAGGTGTACTGTGTACTAGTAATAGTAACATATAAGGACATATATAGCAAGTATACATAGTGGTAAAAATAAAATATGCAATTAGAAGTGAAGATAATAGTCTTTAACTCTCTTCTTAAAGATAGGTAAGGAGGTACCGGCGCGGACATCATGAGGAAGAGCATTCCAGAGTTTCACTGCTTTTACCTTAAAAGAATTACTGTATCGTTTGGAAGAATGCGTTGGTATTTTGAGAAGTAAAGATTTAGAGGATCGATATTGAGATCCATAGGGAACAAGATACTGGAATTGCTCACAGAGATATGAAGGAGCGTGAGGACTAGTAAGTAAAGAGTAAAGAAAAGATAAAACGTGCATATGATAGTTAAATGCTATTGCTTATCTGGCGTTATGAAGTAGTTAAAGTGTTCGTGCGATTCGTCCGCTTGAGAGGATTATCAGCGTATTATAAGAATCATGGATTAATCATCAGTAATCAAAATATCAGCTTCGCAAGTTAGGCAATGGGTGTAAAGCGTTCACTAGACCCAAGCCAACCTCTCCTGCTCGTGGTGCACCTTGACGACCCAAACGAGCTGGCTTTCCATTATTTCGTATTGAGCATGACCCAGCCTAACTTCATCGTCATCAGCAGATAGGCATCCACTGCTGGACATAGGCGTCCTCCAATAAATGAGTGATTTGAACCGTCTTAATGCAGGTTGTTAGGAAGCTGGAGCCAGGTTTGTTAATGAGCAGGTATATGTATAATTCGATATGAGAAGTAATATCGTACTGCTTTCTAAACTACCTCGGGCAGGAAGTTGGTTCAAGTACTTTCAGTTAAAACGGAAGTTACCGCACTGAGGTCTAGTTTCGGATTCCGTTGTAAGGTAAATTGGTAAAGTTAATTAAAAAAAAATCAATTAATTGACTTAATTAGCGCAATCAAGTTTTAAAGTTAAAAGTGATACTACCATGTCCAAGCAGGTCACTTTTTTATACCAGTAACGTGACAAAACGGCTCGCCTGATGGTAAGCAGTTACCGTAGCCTGTAGACGGCTGCAGCACCAGAAGCACCACTAGCTTGTTGGCGACTTGGTAGAACCTCATCACTCCCTTTTTGAAAGAAGATGTATTTTTGTAATAAAAATAATGTATTCGATATATTTTTTTAACTACTGATATTATTTCATCATCATTATCACCAGCCGAAGTACGTCTTCTGCTGGACATAAGTTTCCCATTAATATCATTAATATTTCGCAAATATTGGTTTGCTGTTACTAAAGTAAAGGAAATGAGGTGATCCGCAGAACTAAGGTACCTGACAAAGACTTAAGTGGAAATGAGTAGAGCACATTGTTCGAAGAACTGACGGCATATTTGGCAGTAAGGTTATATAGTGGTTGCAGAGTACCAGTAGACCTAGTGATGGTAGGTCTCTCACAACGTGGACCGAAGATTTGGTGAGGTTCGAGGGAAACTACTTAGTGCAGTGTAGACTGACCGTTGTTGGCATCTTTAGAGGAGGAAGTCCAGCAGTCAGTCGGCTGATGATATGATTGGAGTAACAAGATTTTTTACCACGTCTCGATATGGTACAGTGGCATTACATTTGTTACATGCTGACATTTTTCTAAGATGTGCTGGGAGGCCCTTTAGAAGATGGATCGATGATCTGATAAGGGTTGCGGAAACCATTCAATGCAGCGTTGGTATGATCGATTAGATCTTTAGGGGATAACGTTCAATGGATCGGCTGATGATATGACTAAAGTAACATGATTATTTTTTACCACTCGTTATGTTAGTGTATATATCCCAACTGGCACCAAATTTATTAAACGGTAACAATAAGATTAAATATATAGATAATAGTAAAACGGACTTTTTTCGAACGATCTAATTTTATGTACAATGAGAACAGCCTGCGGTGCTCAGACGAGTGAAAGGAGCACAGGATGTAGACCGATCACGATTCAGTCAGACAGATGATCTAAAGGGAAAAGATTTTAAATAGATCTTTTAATGGACCGTTGAGATAACAACCATATCACCTATTCACCACCGGATGACCAGGCGCATGTTGAGTCACCATATTTGTTTCACCTTTACTGGTGGTAGGTCTTTATCGATACAGACCGTCTCTCTTTCTCTTTCTCCTGCCCTGGTCCCACTTTATGTAGGGTCGGCACAACATGTTCTCCTCTTCCAGTCTCGCCTATCAGCCGTCATCTCATCGGTTACCTCTTTCCTACTCATGTCATCCTTCACACAATCCATCCACCTTTTCTTAGGTCTACCTCGACCCACATATCCGATACAGACAGTCTATGTAGGTACTAATGCAGCTCCTATTTCTACCACCAAATAGTAATGTGCAAATATTACTGGGTTGTAGAAGGTGCTGTAAGCTAGTGAAATTTCAGGGGTAACGAAGCTCAACACCTTTCGTCTCAAGGCGACGAGCGCAATGTGGTGCTATACTATTTAAATCATTGCCACGGTTGTTATGTGTTATATTACTTACCATCAGATGAACGACCAGAGGACGGCAACCTTTAAGCCCGTAAGGTCAAAAATTACAATTTACAAAATTTCCTGTTTCTGAACAGTCCCAATTTTTTTTCTTGCTAATCAATTAATATAAAAAAAAAAAGTTTCTGTTTATTCGTAAAAAATGTAAATTTATATAATACATAAGTTGTATTTTTTCATAGAAATATGTTGACTAATCATTGATAGATTCAGAAAGATTTTGATTTATTTTTAATAAGATAATATTTGTGTGTGGAATCAGAGTCCCAGGTTCACATCCAAAGTGCATATGTGGCTCGCGAGTTGCAGTTTGCCGACCCTTGGTCGCAGACGTATAAAAAAAAATCACCATCGACCTCATAGTTACCACCATGGAATAGGATAATTGTGTTCTTTAGCGATCGCGATCCTGAAGCTTAAGATTTCTAGGTTATTAATTAGTTTGATTACAGTACTCTTCAAACCGGTAATTAGTGGCTTTAGAAAGTTGGTGGTGCATACTGTAAGGGTTTTCTGTTAATGTATTTGCTAAAAGTGGGGCAAGCATATTTTAATTGGTGATGTGGGGTTTTTGTTGGTGCAACTTGCCAGTGGAATGGGAACTAGGACGTTGTGTCGCTGTGCCGTTATCTTGTGAGCACTATAGACAACAGACTTTAATTTTTTTTAAAAGAATTATATGTCTGAAGTCTATAGTGTATCATACATGCCTGTCCGATAGGAAGACCTTTTTTTATCGTTGGGGATATCTTCAAAAGATACCCTGCTTCTGGTAGGAGAGGTCAGGGTTATGTGGGATTTATACCCACGAAAACCTTCGGTGGTAATTCTTGGAGCATTGTTGAAAGCCTCGAGATCTCCTTCGTAATTTACTAGTGCCAATGGGAAGGCCATGTCCAGCAGTGGACGTCTATCAGCTGATGAAATCAACCGTTGACCTTGTGGAATAAAAACGGTATATATTTTAATATGTAATCTCTATATTCCATTACCTAAGGCTTCGTGTTGTTTTTCTTGTTCTGTAACTGCGAGTACCAGCAGCCGTATATATACCTCAATGAAAACAAATAGATTTTGTTTACTTCAGTTACATTACCAACAATTTTTTTTTAAGTTTTATAGCTATGCGATTTGATACGTCTTAAAGCTCGTGATATTAGTCGGTGTTATACTAACTGCATATATATTGAACAATTCATTAGTGCAGGCCGGATTCGTAAGTAATACCTTAGGAGTGGAAGTCAGGCGTTAAATCCACTAGGCTATCACGGCTCTAATCACATTGGGTTCCTTGCCATGTGTTTCCGTGTTGTGTAGGCCCCCTACTTACCTGATATTGATCTCCTGTAAATTTCTAACTGTAGTGAAGTTTAGTGTTAAAAACTTAAAGTAAAC
>DWLS01003014.1:0-16655 GCA_018246255.1 Pachliopta kotzebuea | reverse complement strand
TTTGATATTATAAGATAGTATGATGTAAGTAAATAGGTACTATCAGTGTATGTGTTGAGATCCACTATCGTGGACCCTCATATTCATTTCATGCAGTTCAAATTTTTCTTCGCTGACGTAGACCTTTTGCAGGTTGTCATAGACCTCTAGGGGACGATATAGACTTTGGTAATCACTGGTCTAAGTGATATGAAAAACAACTACCCACCTTCCAATATTTTCCCATAACATTGAGGATATATATATGTATGTGATTGCAAAGTTTTATTTCATCGTTACATCTATCTTTTTCTTTTAATAGCTCCTGAACAAGACGTTCACCTGATGGTAAGTGATCCGATTCCCGTTCAATTACGACGTGGGCGTCTTCAAGAAAAGAGTGAATAGGCATTTGCTACGTAAATGCGCCTTACCATCATCGACCACATCTTCACTTACCACCAGGTGGGATCGTGGTCAAGCATTAACCTATACATACGTAAAAAAAAAAACACCTAGCCATAACGACGTGGTGCTAGTTAAATTGGTATATACACAACATTGCGCAGATGTTCTTGAGATATGAAGTGTTAAGTCTCGTTACCCCAGTAATTTCACTAGCAAACAGCACCTTTCAAACCGGAATACTGTAATTTGTCTGCTGCAATATGAGCTACTGTACCTACTTAGACGGTCAGCAGAAACCTACCACTAGTAAAGGTGCTCTAAACTCTGACCATTCTGACTTCATCGAGGAAATGATAAGCTTTATATCAGCTACACCATACATTTTGAATGGTAATGAAAAAGAAATTAATTCGTATCCGTTTTAAAAAATCTGATTTTAAGGTTCCTGAAAACGCAGAGTACTCTTTGAGATTGAAGGTAAGTTTTCTTGATTAAGTAAATTCAATAATTACAGCTTCATTCAAACCGCATCCTGTGTCAATATTACCGGTGACAGAAATATTTTAACATCTATGCCTAATACAGCGGTATTTTTACCATCAAATAATTAAAAAATATAACACTACCTGTGGTTTATTACTGATGGCCGAGAAGGAATGAGTGCTGCTCAATTGCAGTATCCAGTTGAACAATCCGGACCTTTAGTACTGAACTTCTTATCCAGTTCGTATTTTATCTGATCTAAAAACAAAAACTACTATTTTAGAAGTTTCAACAAAAAAATTACATACTTTATTATCAATGTTTGATTTTTTTTTGTGATAATGACCACTGCCTCGTCATTTCCATCTATAGTCAAGACATAAACTATCTGGAGCTGATCCACTGGTTAAAAGTTACTTAGCGAGCGATATAGCTATGCTAGGTATTTCTTGAATTATATGCAAGTGGGCAAGTCACCTCTACTGTACCAGTAAGGTCAGATTGAGGAGAAGTCCTGAGGAGACCGTTACGGAACGTCTTCCCAGCAATTGAATCGACTATGTTGAAAAGGAGCCCGAAAGAGGAAGTTACAGCAACGGAAGGTCAGTCCACAGTCGATTTAGAAAGGATGATGATGTTGAACAATGAACGCATTCTTCAAATTTATCAAGAGACAAGCAAGGAGTTCACTTGATGATAAAGTGATGCGCTTGCCCACAACGTGGCGCTAGTTATGATCGTATACACAATACCACATTGCGCTCGTTGTCAGAGACATAAAATGTTAAGTCTCCTCACCCCAGTAATTTTACAACACCCTTCAAACCGGAATACAGTAATATATGCATATTACTATTTGGCAGTAGAAATAGGAGAAGCGATGTTACCTACTTAGACGGTTTCCGACAAAACGGATCTAGCGCCAGTAGATATGATGATTTTCTTAATGAGACACCACAAAATAAACATCGTTACAAATCAGTGATCACTTAACGACCCTGAATTACTTAAAATAGATTACACATTATATTAAACACAACAAAAAAAAACAATTTTCAGTATAATCATTTATCTGATCGAGGTAAGAGCAGAAACATCGCTTCAGCTATCTTGATACGCCTCCGTGACCATTATGAGCAAACAATTACAGAGTACATGGCCATAATCGATTACAACAGTAAAACAGGCGTTCAGAGCCCCCTCCATACTCCCACTGCCAGTTTAATAGCACGTTACCCACCCAAGTGGGGTAGACAGAAAATTATTTAGGTATTAGTCATGCCTGCGCGACAGACAATTTGCCGTTAGGTAAAAAACATCTAATTTCTTACCAAAATAAGAAAAAATATAATTAGTTTTTTGATCCTTAACTTATGATTCTCCGTGCGAACATTCATCAACTTTTACTTGAGAAGTTACTTTCTCTATATACGAATTTGGTTCAGCGGCCAACATATGGAAAGGTAGACACAATTCTCATGTATTGTGTTAGCAATAGAAACTGTATATTCATATCTTCTATTATTATTCAAAAGAATTATTTTAATCAATAAAATACATAATAAAACGTACTATGAAATAATACAAACACAATAACTGAAATCAATATATAAAACATACTGTAATGCGGTATATAACACAGTGATGTACTAATTTGATTTTGTTAACAATACATAAATCATCATTCCAACCGATGGCTGGCTGCTATACAAAGGTCTAGAGTAAATTATACCACAAATACAATACATACGAAATAAGTTTCCAATATTAAAACTAACCCCCCTCCACTAAAAATGCTATCTCCCCTCTTCATTACAAACCTAATTTCATGCTAGATCTAGATAGTAAAGTGGGTCGATTATTTTTGTTATAAAGTTTCATCAACATTCTACAATACACACAGAAGATAGCTTTTACATAGCGCTGGTGCCAAGAATAAACTTCAAGTAACATTTAGAAACTGTAAATGAACTATTACATAATAAAGATATTTTTCAGTTTCTTACATAAATTAGTGTCAATTTAGCCAGCACTTTTTATATTACATGCTAAAGCATAGAAATAGGACCTTTTTCCAAAGACAAGTACTACAGGAGATATCATCCTCTGCAGCGGAAGAACAAGAAAGCTGAACGACATTCTATTTCCTTTCAATGCCTTTGGCTCTAATTACGAAAACATTCATTTTGTCGCGAGGGAAATCTAATAATAACCAGATTTTAATGGGGAAATCAGGGTTTTGAGGGATTTATACCCTCTAAAACCTCTCCGTTGACCATCCTCAGTGCACTGCAGAAGGCCTTGCGATCTCTTACAGAAATCAGTAGCGCCTTCCTGAACTACTGCTTAGCATATTCCAGGAACAAAATGTATAAAGAAAATTGAGTGATAGAAATTGTTAAGTATGAATGCCAAAACGTAGGGAAAAGCAAAACAAAAATAAAAAGAAAACAGATAAAACAAATGGCTATTATCCACAATCCAAAGAAGAAAGTACATTTAAGGGAGAGCTGTTACTTTCCTTAGCACCCAGTGTGCTGCGATAAAATACGGGACCAATTCGTACTTATCAGCCCGGGCTCACTTAATAGACAGTGAGGGCCTCCATCCTCAAAGTCCGCGAACCCGAAAACTCTTTTAAGCCTTCTACGACAGACACGGCTTGACTTAATCTTCTTCTTGATAGCCCTGTATTCTCTACAGGGCAGTCATCTAACTCCTACCCATAGCAAAGATACATCAGTCAATATTCTATACTCCTATAGATCATTCAAATGATGATGATGATAGATACATACACACATATCTAGTACCAAAATGTAGAAACTCCACGTCATAACCCCGACGAGGGACGACCGATACAGACAAATCAAAACAATAATTAATTGGATATACAGTAGGACGATGTTGCCAATATCAGCCCAAGTAAAATGTATTTACGTAAACAGCGGGCCTGCGTCATGCCAATGATTAATAGAATGTATAATAAGACGACGCAATATCGCGACGCCATTTGCATCACAATCGGGTAACAGGCAGATCATTCAACCAGCATGTTTGCAACATAAATATTGGAACTAAACATAAGACTAAAGGGAGGGACAACTTGCGATTCAGAAATGATCTTTCAGTATGGAACTACATTAATACAAATATTTGTAATAATTGCCTTTCACGTGATCAAGAAAAACTTGTACTTGTAATGATTTAGTTATGTTCCATAGATATAAAGAAGACTAAAAAGGTTTCCGGGTTCACGGGCATTGAGGGTGGAGGCCCTCACGGTCCATTAAGTGAGACCGGGGCAGACGACAAGCATGAAATGGTCTCTTATTTTGTTGTATCACCCTATGGGTGCTGGGGATGGTAACATCTCTCCCTGGGATAAGCTAAGCACAAGTGCAGGGAGGCACTAGTGAGTTTCGCAGGAGATTACAAAGCTTTCCACAATACACCGAGAGGATTTTAGTGGGTATAAATCCCTCATAAACCTAACAGAAAATTTCCTTTGCTACCAAAAAAAACCCTAGATCTAAATTTGTAAAAAACAACAAATTAAGTTGCATCGTCACTTAATGTCAAGATCTAATCATAGTTGTTCATCGCTCGAATCATACTACCAAAATCTCATATTAACTCATTCTCTTATTCTTATGGTGCGACCACTTGCCGGAGGTCGATTATCACAAGAACTGTCATTATTTTTTATATGTCCTGCGAAGCAAGCTTTTGGTGCTTTGGTTAAATCACTTTAAGATTTATCGGCTCAGAATTTTCTCTGTATATTCTTCTTCTCAATTATTAGTTTAAGCTGGTCGTATATAAATGGTTTGTCCTAAGTTGAAACTAAATATTGAAGTTACCGCTTTTCATTTTAATCATTAGTTTTTTTTTGAGGTTCTGCAATGAATTTTCATTTCTACTGTACTTAATTTCAAATGTATTAGATGAATACTAAGGTATTATTTTAAAAAAGTATGAATTGAATGAAGCGATGACGGCTAGATCCATACATAGCTTCACAATTGGAGACATGATGACAATGTAACATGTTGAAGACAAATTATTTGTGGATCAAATATTTAATTTAATTTAGATTTCGGTTTCTATAGAAAAAAAAAATAACGAATACATTACACTTAAATTATACTTTCTAATGATACAAATGAAACACGCTGGTGATACCACGATGCGGGTGTTTGCATTTAGTTTGGCACGGTGTGTACGAATTTGATACATTTGATATCAGAAGGCAGGAATAACGGCACAACATGGTTTAATTCTCCGCTCGGTGACAACTTTTCCTCGTTGCTGTTGTATTGTCAGGACGTTGTATTTACTGTCAAAATTGTAAAAACAACACGCCTTTGTTTCGCAGAATGTTCAGAACCATCAGTACGAATACGAATAACAACGAATTTTTTTTTTATAGGGAAAGTGGACAAACGAGCGAAGAGTACATAAAGTATGATTGCTGGCGCTTATAGACAGTGGCAACATCCGTAAGATCGTAACTGCGTTGCCGACCTTGAAGGAAGGTGTTGTGCGTTATTTTCTTGAAAGCCCCCATTTTGTTTTGGTTAATTTTTCATTTCATTCATGATCTATAAATTTGCCATATATGTATATATTATTCCAAAACCTTGAGCAGTTTACTTGATGTTGCAAGTGATAATAATAAGGCGCCCAAAATAATGTCGCCCCACGAATTCATGAGACAGAGCTTTTTAGACGTAAACTCGTGTGCTTGAAGGTATGTTGAAGACGAGCGCTGTGGTGATGCATCATAAGAATTAAACCTGTATATATTATATTTAAGACATACGAGAGACTACTGCTTCCAGTGATCACAATTTTGACACTAATTATATAGGAAATCTTGTCCAATTACTGACCTTCCTCAACGCTCAAGCTGTAAAACTGTATTCTTCGTATCGAATAAATTTCAAATAAATTATTTCCTAATAACAGGAAATGAACGATTTACTATCAATTGGAGAACACTTTATAAACAAGTTTGTCAAGTGCATTAAGTAAAGGCAATATAATTCCTTAAGCAATTGCTTCTCTCTACAAAAGAATCTCGTCTCGCGCAGCATCGCTGTCTCTTTTTGCTATCGAGGCATCTCGTTTCCCATAAACTTATTCTCACAGCCTTAATTGAAAACGATGCAGTAAACTGGACCATGATGTTAAGAAGATTTCCGTGACTGGATATAATTACTAAGCGCCATCTTGTTCACGGATATTAAGCGAAATGTATCGGAAGAAAAATCCGTCGTCGGCCAAGATTCATTAGCTTTGGCTGCTTGCCGAGCAACGAGGTCGTCTCCAGGTTGTATGTCCGTTTTAATATTTATTATATAGATAGTTTTATCGTATATTGTCTCTACAACCAATTATACGAGTTTTATTGCTCCAATGGGGAAATCGCTCATTAATCCAAATTTTCTTTTGTTCGGTTTATATTTCTTAGGAAACGAATGTATGAGATATTAATAGTTGAAATTACAAATATTGGCGAAATTTGTTTAACAACTTAAAAATGTCAATGCATACCCAACGATGATAAGAAAATTCTAATTAAATTTGTTGTATTGTATAGATAAATGTAGAAAGGCTCAATTGCACTCGTAGTCCGGTACATTGAACCGTGTGTTCCTAAACCGGTTCGCAGGTATCGTTTTGTTGCCATTACTATGTATTAATAATTCCCTCCGGAGGGCAGAGGCCTCTAATTATAGAGGAGAACGGTAGGTACTCCGAATCAAAAATGCAGGTAGTTGGGAAAAACCATTGTCGCGTATGTAAGGGTTGCTGAAGTAATTTTAGTAACACCGCAACGACAAAATGTAAACAAATAGCTGAATGCAATATGTTAAAGATTTTTTTATATTTCAAGGCGACGAGACGAGCAAGATTTTCACCTAACAAAGTGGCACTAGTTAAGATGATATACACAGCAGCACATTGCGCTCATCGCTTTTTTGTTAAAAGGTGTCATATCTCTTTACCTCAGTAATTTCATTAGCAAACAGCAACTTTCAAACTGGAACACAGTAATGTTTCCAAAGTACTGTTAGACAACTGAAATTGAAGCCGCGGTTGTACTCAGATGGTCTCCGGCAATGGAGACTTTACCAATTAAAAATAATGCATCAATCATCTTAAAGATACCAACAAAATGATGTATCAATCATCCAGATATGGATCTTAAAGATACCAACTATATTTTAGCAGGAATACGAAAAGAGCGTCGCAAAAATTATCAGGAACACATAATAATTTTAGAATCTAGATTTACATAAAGAAGCGAATCAAAGCACCGCCAACGATTACACTAATAATTTAATCATTAATGTGTGGTGATTCAATCCAGTAAAGACTAATTCAGAAAATCTAAGTATAGATCGTGATTGTTTGATAACGTTATCTAGATTTATACAAATGACTGTCACAGCCGTCATTACTCACGGAGCGACGAACAGTGACTTGCCTTTATGACTCAAAGAATAATCAACTGGATTTCCGGTTCGGAGCCGTAGTACTTCGGTCTAGACGTCTGCTTCGTCCACACTGTTGATTAGTTCTTTGTTATGGTCTAAAACCACTCACAGTGATAGACAAGCTGATATACAAATTGCTATATTTTAATTGATATCACAGCGAGCGAGCAGCGGTCGCTTATAAGCTATTTTTTCGTCAAGTTCATTGACAGCATCGATCGATAGATGTAACTTTAAAATACCTATGACTAAAGTTTTCAACTCTGTGGTAATTTATCGGATTAGTTCTAAGAACTAAGTCAATGTAATTCATTAAATTTGAATAACTACTCCTGTAATAGGAATATCAGTTCGAAACTATCGAGACCCAGTTTCTAGATACAGTGGGCTCGTTCATTCAATTTGTGGGCCATACAAAAGCAAGACATATATTGTAACCTCGGACATCAGTTAACGAAGCCGGACTCCGAACAAAAGGGACCAAGTCTAGGGCAAACGAGTCCGGCGGAAACAAGTGACCGCATATATGGTCACAGGAATGATATTAAATCGTGCAAGGCGCTGCCGACGACCAATCTGGCCTTGTGACCATATGTGACCAGATTGATGCCTCTGTTTAACAAATAATAGCTGTATGTTAACCGGAATTAATTTGTGTAACTACCGGTTTAAAGCTTTAAGTTCCTTATACAAGTTAGTATTACTACACTTCTAAACAATAAACAAATCTAGTTATTGACTAATTTCCTAGATTTTTATACTATCGGATAGTAGGGTTTCTGCCAAGCAAACTAATACAAAACTATAACCACTTTAGCCAAATAACTAATTGAAAATCAGCGCTACTACCAACTGCAGTAGCATTTTTGCTGATCTTAGATTCATTTGGAACTCTTTTCAGCTGCTTAATGCTATTGTTATTTTTATTATGTTTAAGCTACATTGTAACTTAATTTTTTTAATATGAATTTTGTATGTATTTAAGCAGTTTTAAAACACATTTTTCTGTTTTTAAGAACAGATTTTACAGAGGTTTTTTTTTCCGGACTAGAAACTAGACTTTATTTAACCTCTTATAGTATTAGGTAGAAATTGATTGTAAATTACACCCTTACATCGCTTACAGCCTATCAATTTACACATGCTAGAGATACCTCGCCACTCACTTCGTTTAGCAACACCTGTAAGCTAATATCGTTAGTTTCCCCTCGTATAAGTGAAACTGTTGGGCGTCGAAACCTGACTCCCGCTGAGTGGGACAGAGATAATCGATTTTTTGTTCCCAAGCAGAACAAACACAAATACCACGTGGTATATCCCTTTTTTCAATTCTCTAGTCTAAAACAAACTTCTCATTCTTTGAACCCATAAAAACAGCGCAACGGTTCTAAAATAAACCACCTGTTTTTTTCTTCTAATTTGTTGGTACGTAGAAATCCTCAACATGCATATATTAGTCATAAATTCAAACCATTACAAAATCGTATTTAGCGTATAAAAAATATCCTCAAGAGGTGCTTTATAACTGTTAATTATAACGTTATCTCCATAACGGCCGACAGTTGTATTGATGGCAATGACCTGGTGAAATATATGAATATCACTAAAATTGAATTACGTAAAGAAAAATATGGCCTTAAGGTTAAAAAAGGATAGATTTCAATATGATCTGAAGCTATTTGAAAAACCTTATAAGAAATGATGAGAAATTTTATATTTAGTATGCATATCAGACAGCTACTGTTATTTAAAACAATGATAGGGGTAACAAGATTGAAAGCCAAAATTAAATATTTTAACTGCACCTAAACTAAATACAGAGAACTTAGAAAAGCAAATCCAAAGAAAATTACTGAAAATGACAATTTATCTTTTGTCAAATATGTCTCTGGTCATAATTTCAGGAAGATTTGTATTTCTGATGAAAATAAACTGATTCCCCGATGTGTCAGTACTGTAATCAAATTGAGGATGTGCAACATTTGCTGATGGAATGTGACCAGAACAAATCAAAAAGAATTTCATTTATTAATATGTATATAATAATAACATCAAAGGTGTTGGAGTGATCCAATCTGAAGAACTGTCTAAAGACCTGATGTCTTTGGCGTATGTGGAGAATATAGACATTTAAGTAATTATTGTTTTAATGTTAGTTAGAAATAAGTGAACGATGTAAAGGGTATGATGGGATTGATATGTCCGCTGGTGGCAAAAATCCCAAAACAAAATCCCTGGGAGAAATATGTTCAATACAACTTCAGTGAAACTCTGGTGGGATACCTAAATTACACACACATACTATTCCACAACAGCAATAGCCCTACAAGTGGCAGGTGGATATCAATTTTCTTGAAATACCTGCATAGACCAACCCCATATACATTTTTCTGAAATAATTATTAAAGTGAAAACCTAGAGTAAGGTATCAAGCATTACTTTAGCTTTATAACAAAAACAAAACAAGTCCTCACAATAATAAAGATCTAAATTTTGTATTAATTACTGCATAAAATGAAAGGTAACCTATCAAAAATAACAAACAAAACTTAAAAATAAATAGTATCGGCTATCAAGGATAGTTTGACTATAATTAGAGTACCTAGATAATTATAAAATATATTAAATGTACTTCAAAACAAAACTCAAGTACTAGCTCTTAAAATGAATACCCAAATAGTTACAGGAAAAGACCTAACCACAATTAAATATACTTGAGTTTATAATTAGTTTTATGGCTTTAATTGAAGTGTTTTGAAATGTTATTGTTTGTAGTTATTATTCTAATGATAACCAAACAAATATTTGAACTATTTACTAACTGAACAGATACTTTACTACAAGTACATTGGACTATATTAAATTTTTTGACGCAAACGGAACCTAAAGCGTTTCTTCAAAATTTGCTACAATAAAACTTAAACTTTATTAGAATTTATTTAAGTTTTATAAGACCCTTATTGATTCTTTTAATATGTTGTCAAATAATTAATGTTGTAAGTTATATACACAGATGCTTCAAAGTACTTTCTAAAATATATGTTTATTCCAATTACATTCAGTAAAACAAAATCTACTTGCAGGTACCTGTGAAGGCTGTAATTATTTAAAGTATTCAGTGTAGCTAACAGTGTGTTTAGAATGAATAGACAATTACCATTTGCAAATTAGGACTACTGCGTGGGATCACACAGATTGTTTCCAAACAAGTTTTATGGCCAATAAACCTAATCAGATATAAAATATATTCTTACAATTCTCTTATGAGTAAAATAATCCATTCCTTAGATTTTTCATATGATAAACAAAAATTTCAAAATTGAATATTATTTTTAGATTCGTAATTTAATGAACCGTTTAGACCATAATTTCCCCACAAAGGAACAAACAATCTAAAACTTTAAATAAACATATGTAATATATTGTATTTTGTAGTTTTTTTTTTGTTTTTGCTGAGATAAGATAAAAATCATTATGTCTGTGGAGGAACAGCACCACTTTATACATAAAAGTTGGTCATGGGACCATGGAAACACCGATTTAGACTAAGAAAAGTTTACTGTTAAATGTTCATATAAATTGATAAGATACCATAATAAGTTTTCTTATAAATTTCTATAATGCTTTTTGAAGTCTCTTTTGTATCATATCTATCATAATTTAAAAATTTCATTAAAAAATTTTTTTCATATAATCATAATAGTGAGAGGATTAAACTATAAAGTGATATAATAAATTATAGAAGTAGAAATGTAATCTGACTACGTGTAAGACTAAATTATTCATAATAACCGATCGCTTTTGCAAACAAAAGTCATGATAATCAAAGCATGGGAAACATAAACATTCTTCATAAAAGATACAATCATCATGTTACAATGAATGTATATATAACATGTGTGTATATAAACATTTTTGTTATATTGACAATTTTTACTTTAGTTGCTCTAGTTAATTAATATACAATAAATATCATATTTCGAATAATTATATATATTATAAAATTATTTATTTTCATTATTTATAACAACTGTCTAGAAATTATAAATAACTTTGGAAAAACTATTCAAGTTGACGATGTTGAAAATAAAAACAAATTTCTCTTTGTTTTATAAAGCGGCATGAAGTATATGTAAAAATTTAACTGGAAACCTAATCAAGCAATGCGTTTTATATAGAGTATGAAGAAACACAGAGAAGTGAAAATCGTTAATTATTAGCTGTTTTCTGTAACTGTAAATGTGATATATCGACGGACGAAACCGAACCGACCATGCGGCGACGACATAACGGCCGCTCTTTGTTTGATTGGGAAAAACCCAATGAAATTTATAATATAACGGCCACAATAGAAATATGCAAATAATTTATATGCACTAATACATTTGACAAGGTAAAGGAATCCAGAGCGCAATGACCGCAATATCTTGAAAAGTAACGGCTCCTCAGCTTGCGGACCATACCGGCCAATATTGTTATTTAAATCACTTATAAATAAAAAAACATGCGTTGAAGATGTAATCGATGTAAATTTATCATAAATGATAATTTCTTACAATATTTAATGTAATTTAACTAATTTTATAATACAAAAAGTATTACTCACCGCTTCGTTCGTCGGCTTCTTTTTGATTAAATGAATGCGTAAAAGAGACGAAAAACGAAGGAAATGTTTTGTCTTACAATATACGAAGATTAAAAAACTACCAAAAATTTGACAAATTGTATATATTTAAATTTTTTGTTATTTTACTATTTTATGGTAATTTTTATTTAAAATGTACTACTGTTATTCTAAATATAAACACTTTAAATGAAAATGTTCCTATAGTTAAAAAAATTTTAATAGTGGTATAAAAATATTAAAACAGTTGGCTTCACTAAAATTACAAAATAATTTTAGCACACAGTAATACCTTTTTAATTTAATTCTTAAAGTACTTCTTGTAGCAGGAAATTATTATTATATACACTACAAATTTTGTCATTTGTTATAGATGTATATTGAGTTCAGAAAATAAGAAACTACCAATTCATAAAGAAATTTAGAAACAAGCAACATCAAACTTTTATCTGCTAAAAACTAGTTTGAACTAGATTTTGCGTCGGAAAACTTTGGCGTCAAAAAATAATATTGGTAAAATAATCTTTACATATATATTCTTAAACCTTTAATTAATTTGAATACATATAGGTAGTTAATACATTTAAATAAAAATTATTACCAAGTATCGATATCATCTTGTTCGATTAAATTAAATAGTAGTATCGGGCAATGAGATATCGATTTCAATGTCAAAAATTTTGCAACCAAAAATTATGTATGACAATTTTTAAAAAATAATAAACTGTAAATTAACATCTCCATTAAATATTATCTTCTTTTCCTGAATTACCAATTTAATACTTTTTTATGTCAAAAGTTACGAATTCCACAAAATTAAAAAAAAATCTTAATCGATTTACAAAAGTCAACACATTTAAATTGGTAAGCTCTATTCTATTTATATTTATTGTTACTGTACTATGTCATTCATTGGTTTTCATTTGACTATTCGTTGTTAATCGTTTTGTTTGTACTTGTTAAAAATTCAAATCTTTGTAAAATGGAAGCTGCGACTGAGGAAATTCCGAAAGAAAATTCAGTAATCAAAGTAACAGAAAATAATGTAGTGGAAAATGTAAGATATTCACCTGAGTTTTATAAATAGACTGTATCATATGTCGTTGAAAGTTTATAAAATGCTTTTTGAATAAAACTTATTACAGTTACATGAAAATAAAAAAATAGACTCGTATATCCAATATTCGTTGCAATGAGCGTTTTTAAAGGCTAATATTTAGTTTAAACTTTAGAAAACAGGTACGATTACTAACCTATAACAATTTTGGCCTTTTGCCAATTTTCAAACTGTTTATGATATTTCTGTTCCGGAGCACGTTTGATTCGTTTTGGACTTTTATGGTTAACTACAATAACTTATTACGTAGCCAGAATGCGCGAAATTTAATACATAACAATGCTGTCGTTCCTATAGTAATCACAGACACAAACATGTATGCATCATAAATTTTTAAGGAATAAAATTTCCATAAATTAGTTGTCTTCATATCTTAAGTTTCTTCGGAATTTTTATTCGACAAGGTGACTAGTCAAGCAATTTGTTCACCTGAAGGTAAGTGATATACTTGCCCATAACAATGCAGTGCTAGTGAAGATGGTATACACAGCAGCACATTGCGCTCGGTGCCTTAGACAAGGTGTTAAGTTTTGTTACTCTGGTTATTGAACTACATTACAGTGCCCTTCAAACCAGAATAAAGTAATGTATGCACTGTAAAGTAATCTCACTACTATTTGACTGCTGCAATAGGAGCTGCAGTGGCACCTACTTAGACTCTCTGGCAACAGAGATGGTTTAGATAGGTGCCTCCGCAGGTAGGGTCTACCACTGTCATTTCTATCCCATGTAATAAAAGTTGTTAATGTATTAAAAGTATATGATAGAATTTGAACTAGTCTTGTAGATATTTAATAGATTTTTGATTTGAATATAGGATAATTTAACATTTTTACTATAAAAAGTAAAATTTGGGATGAGAGAATTTACAAAGGGTAAATTTCTGATTCTGTGATTATTATGGTAATTTCTATTTTTATGATTAGCCATAGTTTATCTGATATATATTTTTTCTAACAAAACATGGAGGAAAATATTAAGGTAGTAAGTTTCAAGAAAAAGATCATTTTTAAGCACTGAGGGAAACCAATATGGTAATCTCAAAAATAATCTTAGTATTTTTTAAAAATGGTTTGTTTTAAATAATTGTTGCTCATTAAGTTTAGTTTTTACATGTTTTACACTTTTGTAATATCTGATACATGGTTAATATTTCTTGTTTTGTTAATTAGTTTTCAATGATTTTAGGAGAAATCTCCATCTCCACACACTCAGGCCCCTCCAAAAAAGTCAAAGAAAGAAGATCGTTTAAAAAAAGATGATAAAAATGTAGAGCAGTTTATGAAGTCCCTCAACTCAGTGCCAACATTAGAGGAGAAGTTCAATCTAGTATGTAAAAAATATATGCAAGCTGCAGATGATAATAAGAAAATGCAGTTCTATATCAAGCAGTCAGACAAGAGGTATGCATTGTTGCTGAAAGAGAAGGAACAGTTGCAGCATGAGTTCAATAAGACAATACTAGTTAAGTCCAAACTTGAAAACTTGTGCCGTGAGCTGCAAAAACAGAATAAGGCTATTAAGGTACTTGCATTTTATATAATTTTTATGTTTATTTATTAATCTATATGAAGTTTCCATTTTATGTATGTAATCTCTTGTATGATAAGGTAAAGAGCCAAAAAATAGTCTGATAATAACAATATATAAAATATTCTATTACAGCTGTAATTGTTTAAGCATGTTATAAGTTTATAATTTTTTTTACTGAATGTTAAACTTTATGGTTAATGATTTAGTTACATTACTTTGGTCAATAAAATTAAGAATTAATCTTTCGTTTCTTTGTGCTGATATATTTGTATAATGAAATAGTTGCAAACATATACACTGATTTGTTTATTTGTCAAAAAAACTGTGGTCATTTATTTAATAATGTGTTCTTAATGTATTTCTTAAGAAATATTACCTGCTTTAGTCGTTTTACTGTCTAAAATTGGCTTTAGCTAATATAATATTATTTAGGAAGAATCACTTCTCAAAATTCGCGAAGAGGAGGAGAGACGTAAGGAAACACAGGCAAAGTTCCAAAACACATTATCAGAAATCACCACACTCCTGCAACAGAACAATGAGAAGAATACCAAACTCCGTGATGACAATATCAGTATGACAGAGAAATTAAAGAGTGTCATGCAGCAGTACCAGCTTAGGGAGCAGCAGGTAATTTTTTATTTAATCTTACCTAATTTTATTTTGATAATTCTTTTGATTTTAGTTGTGTTATAGCAACATTTGGCTGTATGGCCTTTAGCCTTTTGTCTATCTCATTACTATGAAGAAAATAATTAACGTTTGCATTTATTTTATTCATTTACCAGTAAAAACTTTAGACTCATTTTCATTATTAAATTATTAATAAATAGTGTTATTTTAACATTTAGTGCATCATATAATGTAATTGGATATAAAATAAGTGAAAATCGGATTCAAATAAGTGCAAAGTGAGTTTGATACTGAAAATTGTGAACAAAATTTATATCATATTAAAACATATAAATAGTTTCGTTATACATACTCAAGCTACTTGTAATTCAGCAGAATGTGTAATTCTCGTGAAAAATTTAATTATTTTTTAACTACCTACAACTATTCATGACATTTTCTAAAGAATTTAAGTGTTACTTTTGAATGATGTGTTCTGTTATTCTTCTTTTAAGAGAATAACTTTCTAGATTGTGATGATAAGAAGTATATTTTTATTTAAATCGTTTTTTATATTGTAGAATATGTTGAGGGTAGTTCATCATAATACATATTCATATGTCATAAAGAATAAATAAAGTTAGTTGAATCAAGTGTCATTTGTTGTATTATTACACAATAGTTTACAAGTAATGTATTCTAGTTATGATTTAACTGGTGGCTTCTTAAAAACATTAATTATTCATATGAAATATGAACTGACAGTGTTTTTTTAATGAATTGTGATAAAGTTTAATCAATTCCATATTTAGTAAAAAGTTATCAATAGATACATTATAAAAAACATTACTCAATTATTTGCAGGTGGATAAAATGGCGAAACAGATGTCATTAGAATCAGAACTAGCGGATGCCAAGCTCCAGAAAGCCTCTCTGGAGCACCAAGCTGAGAAAGAGCGGCTGTTTGCAGAGATGGAGCATCTGAAAGTGACCCTCGCACAGCACAGAGCCAAAGTGATGGAGCTGCAGAACAATGAGACGGCGTTGAAAGGACAATTAACAATTTACACAGATAAATATGATGAGTTTCAAAACGCGTTAGTTAAGAGTAATCAAGTATTTGGCGGCTTCAAAGAACAAATGGAGAAGGTCAGGATTTTTTTATTTACAATAACTTTGTACTATATACCACTATTGTATACAGTTCACATCTTGATATAGCAGTGATCAGTTTCACACTAAGCTTGATTTTTGGCAATATGATTTAGATCAGAGTTCCCCAAACTTTTTTGTGTCGTAGACCCCTTGTCCTGTTATTCCGTGTTGTGTAGACCCCCTACTTACCTGATATTGATCTCCTGTAAATTTCTAACTGTAGTGAAGTTTAGTGTTA